>VZTU01009334.1:0-48602 GCA_013400835.1 Zapornia atra
TCCACAACCCCAAAACAGGTTGTTAAGACGAGGCTCACCCCTGCCCAGCCCGGCGAGCGGCGCCGGCCCGAGCGCCACCCTTCCTCCTGGCCGCGGGTCATTCCGTTATTAGCAGGAAGGCAGGAATTGTATAATGAAGCTGATAAAGGCTGGACCACCCTCTTTTGCTGTCTAAGCTGGTCATAGAACTGTGATAAACAGAAGGCCAGAAGGAGAAGCAACTCTTGCTGTGCTATTTATGCAAATATATATTTATGCAAATCAGTATCAAAGTAAATTTTTAATTGGAAAAATAGATGGATTACTGTAAAGTACCTCTTCCATGCATTTGCCATTAAAAAAATCATCAAGATTTTGTCTTCCTAAATCCTACAGAAGCTCAAATCAATAATTCTAACAACTATTACTTGGAATTCTTTGCCATTCAAGATTAGATTTGCAGGTATTTTCTTTCTCATAAGAAATCAGATTTTCCAGATGTTAGAATAATTCTGTTACAAAGAACAACTATACATGAATACAAACCACAGAGCTCATTTCAAATACGCACTTTTCTATAAGTTTCTTTCCTAAACACAACTTTTAAAAACCAAGTAGAGGGTCTACCACTTACAGTTTGGAACCCTGCAACACAAACGTGCCATTTTAAACAGAGTGTGTTTTTTGTTTAATCAAGTATGTACTGGAGGGCACTCACATTTATGAGAACCTTTGAGGGAAAGAAATAAAACAAGAAAATGTGTTTATAACACATTGGCTTGAAAATACATTCTCCTTCTTGGAATGAAAGCTCCTTATAATCTTTTGTCTGTACATTCTCTGGACAGAAATTAGTCTGTCCCATACTAAATACCTAGTAAGTCTGCAAATTCCATATAAGTGTATTCCATATAATCATTTACATACATGTGCAGAACAAAAGTGTGCTATGAAAAGAAACATTAAGTAGATATCCAGGAGACGAGGAACATAAATACTGGAAGGAGACAATTTTGTCATGAAAGACCTTTAGTGTGGGAGGGAAATAGCCAGCCTCTTTTTAGTTGTCTGTGGAGACAGAACAAGGGGCTATGGCTTCAAGTTGGAGCATAGGAAGTTTCGCACCAATATGCCAAAGAACTTTTTCACAGTAAGGGTGACAGAGCACTCTAATGGGCTGCCCAGCGGGGTTGTGGTGTCTCCTTCTCTGGAGATATTAAAGACCCATCTGGACACCTACCTGTGCGACGTGTCCTAGGGAACCTGCTTTGGCAGGGGTTTGGATTTGATGATCCCTGGAGGTCCCTTCCAACCACGACAATTTTATGAATCTGTGAATTGAAAAGAAATAGAACATAGGCCCTTTTGCACAATTAGTCATAAAGAGAAGTCTTGCTGGTTTTGATGCTGCTCAGCCCTACATCTTTCTTCTGAGTTCCTACTCAGCATTTAAAATTAGCTGAACTGGCTGCTTTTGTTCTTATAGCTTACTAAAATATTACAGCCCTTGGTCCAATGAGAAATGTGATTAAGCAGGACACCATAAAAAAATTTCCTAATTCTTCTCCTTCTGAATACATGCTGGACAGTTCACAGTCATGCTATAAACCACCCTCTTTGCATTTGTTGTGAATATACATGTGTCTGACTGGTGTTGTGTATTTGAGATCCTAATTCTTGTAAATATGTTGTCTCAAATTAAGTCTGTACGTATTCAGTACCTGTGCAACTTTACTAACAATGAAGCTATTTGTAAGAATAAAATCATGCCCATACAAAATTTTAGAGATCAATTTTTTTTCTTGGATCACATAATGCTGATAGATCTCCTGGAAGGATTATATAGAAGTTCTACAGAATTCATGACACAATTTAAGAAGCTGGTAGACCAAAAAGTTATACAAATAATTTTCTTAAACACTGAGCATTTGTCAGAGCAACATACTATAGTTTTACCAATTGTTGAATAAATATCTGTGTCTTGATGACTTGTATCAGCAGTCACAAATCAATTGTGCAGGTCTTTGCTTGCTTTTCTTAACCAGCACCTACAACTGATTCAACCCCAACCGCTGGTGAAAAAGGTGATACCCTGAGCCAAGGGATGCACTGACAGGAGACACAGGAAAGAGCAAGGCCAACTTTTGGAAACATATTTAAGAGGTGCCAATCTGACAAGGGAGAGATGAAGTGAAAGAAGTGAGCGAGTCCCGCCAAGGCCAGCTCTGTGGAGAACGAGCCGAATGGCAATGAGAAGAGGAGGGTCAATACATTTCGTCAGCGGAAAGAGAGTATAAGAAGTCGAAAGAGGGCTTGCAACTCGGCTGCCGGTTGTTAGGAGACAGCGATCATCTCACGAGGGGCGGTTTGACAGCCCCGCCAACAGGGAACGCCCTCAGCCGCGCCTGAGGCGAGAACCTCGGAGTAGGCGGTGATCCCTTCCAGTGCGCGTGCTCCCCTGTCGCGCATGCGCGGGAGGTGCCGCGGGCCCCTCAGCGTGGAGCGGGAGCCGGTCGGGCCCCGCGCGGGTGGCCGCAGGAGCGGGTGGCCGCAGGAGCGGCAGGCGGCCGCGGTAGGCCCGGCCGGCCTGGCAGAGCATGAGGCGGGTGAGTAGGGAGCTGGAGGGGGCCGCGCAGAGGAGACGGGTTGCCGCCCTCCATCTCTCACGGAAGGAACGCCGCGCAAGTCCGCGATGGAGGCGGCAGCCTTAAAGCTGCTCCCTCTGGATCCGGGAGATGAAGGCACTCAGAGGTGCAGGTTAGGACCTGCCACCCTCTCCTTCCTCGGAGCCAGAATCGGTGCCCCGCTGAGGATCTCTTTGCCCACCGGCTGTTGTTTGTGCACAGCGTGGCCCAGGCGCGATTTGGCAGACGGGTACCTGCAGCTTGATCTGACCTGCAGAACCGCGGGTGTAACTGCGAGGGACCTGAAGGGCCTCACGCTGAGTGTCGGTCAGCTGGAGCTTTTGGCCTATCGCCGGTTGAAAAAGGTCACAGTGAAAGTGGTCCTTAAGAGTTCTGCGCTGAAAAAGTCGACTCCCAGAGTAGTGTTGCAGGAGACGATTACAGAACTGTTAAGAAATACTTACATTTCACATCATTATGTTGTTAGTGTTGCCCCAAATCTTGAAAATCCTGTGGTTAATATTGAAATATTGTCTCTAGACCCTTTGAACAACGAAGCTGGACTTATAACCCCCCAGACAAGCATAAAAATTAAGGAGGTTGTCACTCTTGAGTGGTATAGACATTTATCAGAAGACACTGCAAAAAATTCAATTGCAGGACTAGATGATGTGGCAAAATCTCTGAAAGAAATGATTGATCTGCCTTTCCGCTTTCCAAAAACTTTTAAGAAGCTTGGGCTTTCTGTCCCTAATGGAGTGCTATTAATAGGGCCCCCGGGTGTAGGGAAAACTCTTATGGTAAAGGCAGTAGCAAAAGAAGTAGGTGCATACCTGTTTTGCATCAGTGGCCCAGCCTTCTATGGTTCAAGACCAGGAGAAAGTGAAGAGAATTTGCGAAGAGCCTTTGAAAAAGGCAGAGAAATGTCATATGAAGGCCCAACCATTCTCTTTATTGATGAAGTTGACTCTTTATGCCCAAAGCGAGGAAGTTCAAACAATGCTCCTGAAAATCGTGTTGTTGCTCAGTTACTTACACTACTGGATGGTATAAGTAATAAGGGTAAGATGGTCATTATAGCATCCACAAACAGGCCCGATGCCTTAGACCCCGCATTGAGGAGACCAGGCAGATTTGACAGAGAGGTAAGAAAGCCCTGTTATTCATATACTGTCTTTTTCCTTTTTGGGGTGGAGCAGAAGGCAGTTAAAGTTTTGGGGGTTTTTTAATGTTCACTAGTTATGCTTCCTAGTGGGATTCTATAGGCTTGGGATATGCATCCTTTTTCTTTAGTTTGCTACAACTCGACTGAGGTAGGGAGCACATTTTTACTCAGGAAACTGAGAGGTCCAAATACTTGAAAATGGGCAAGGAGGGTCTTTATGCCTCTATCATAAAGACATGGACCAGTTCTTGAAGGTATTCTTTTGCTTATGGATATTTAGTAGTACTGACCTATAGATTGTTCTCATTTAAATCCCAGATGCATGCATCTAGCTGTAAAAGTTGATTGTGACTGAGAAGTAGTAACCTGTTGTGTCAAAAAGCCTATTCAGATTCAGTTACAGTGGCTAGGTCTATTCTGGAAAACCACTACTAGCCTAATGGTCAAAAGAAGAAAGGACACATGCAGTTACACAACACACAGTGCTTTTGCTTGTATCATTTATTTTGCTGGCTAATGCACTTCTGGCTCATATGGCTTAGTCAAGCTGTTTAATGCTTTCACAATTATAATTTTCATTATTTTCCAGGACATATGAGATGTATTTTTGAGATGTATTTTATGGTGGTAATTTAGCATGCTTTTAGCAATGTGTAAATGTCTGTTTAATTCTTTTCCTTAGTCTTTTGGATTAATATAAAGTGTTTCTTGTGATACTGAAAAATTATTATTTCAGTGTTATGTTGAAGTTATCTTAAAATAGGACTCAGTGGATACTACCTGACAGTGTCTTATGAACAACTGTTTATACAGACACTATGGGCTTGGAAAGTAAGGGTAAATGAAAGGTATTTTAAATATTTGTCAGTTGCACAGTGCTGGTAATAAGTTTCTTGTAAAAATTTTTAGTTGTGGTATAAGTATGTATAAATCTTCAATAAGAAGTATAAAGCAAAGTAGCTTGCTTGAGTCTATAAAATAAGAGGAATGTAGCAAAAATATCTACTTATGTTTTTTGTTTATTGTATTTGATTTAGGTTATTATTGGGACCCCAACATTTACACAAAGAAGATCCATCCTGCAGTTGCTTACATCTAGTATGCCAATTTCTACAGACATTGATTTGGTTAAACTGGCAGAAATGACAACTGGGTATGTTGGAGCTGACCTTACAGCACTCTGCAGAGAAGCTGCTATGCAGGCTGTGTTCCACAGCTCTTTGGTATGGTTGCAAATTAGCCAAGAAGAATGTTATTAATGAAATCTGCCACCCTTTCCCCATTAATACTCAGCTTCACTTTAATAGCTCAACAAGTTAAGAACTTGCAAATGAAAATACTGAAAACCACCAAGTGTGTTGTGGAAATAAATATGCTATTTCACTAGTCCTTTCAGTTTTCACCTGAAAAGACTTTCTCCTTTCTGAATGAAAAGCTTTGTCAAAAGTTTTTATCATGTTCCTTATCTTTTTAGGGCTCTGCAAAGCAGAGGCTTCAGTCTTTTTTTTTCCCCAACTAAACTATAAGGTCCACCAAAGCTCTTTTGAAGCTATTGCTGACTTAGAATTCTACTTCTTAATAATAACTGCAAATTAAAGTTTAGGTTGACAAATGTATATTTGCTAGTGATAACAACTATTATTTGTGTCGTATGGCTGGATATAACACTGCTGTAGACACAAGGTATGCCGCTGTCCAGTGGGCAGATATTGAACTTAGCAAATCTCTAATTCCATATCTGTAATACAATTTTCTTAATATTCCTTCTATCTATTTCTTTCTCTATATATTCCTACTTAATCTATTTATTCTATCTGTATTTGGGCTGAGCAGAAATTTAAAGTAATACTTGAAAAGCTTCGGTAGTCAGGGCATTTACAGAGAATGGTAGAACCCCCATCTTCACTCAAGGTTACAAAAAAAAAAGTATCTTATTTCTAGAACTTCCATCTCCTCCAGATACCTTACAAATACTGGAAATAATAAAATAACTTGAGCCTGGTATCCCAGAAAGAAATAGATGGACAAATGAAAATAATAAGTAGATGGTCTGTGTGCCTTGGGAACTGCAAGTGCCTTTGTAAAATGCATCTCAGTTCTGTTAGTGTATCTTTAGTTTAATACTGATGTTTTATAGCAAATTTGAGATAAAGTGCATTACTTTCTCCAGTATGTGGTGAAAATAGATGTTCCAGCATTATTATGTGTACTCAGGAGATTCTAGGATTTGGTGTGTAGTAGCCCTGAAACTACCATTTCATTTAGCAAATCACTCTGTACTGGGGCAATATTTTAGGGGAAAAACCAGCAGTTTTCTCTAAAACACTAATTTCTTTTAAAATTGGGTTTTCCTATGTAAAAACTTGCCACTAAAGAATATATGCTACTCAAGTTGCACCTCTGTGTCTACAGTGCATAAGCTTGTTAGGGCATGAATTGTCTTCTTTCTTAGTTCCGTTGGGGTTTTGTGAAGTGCTTTGCGTATGCTAATGCAGCATTATAGGTTGTGGGCAAATATTACTGATACACTTTGTCTGGGTTCCTTCAGGATTCAACTGAAGCTGTGATTAACATGGCAGATTTCCAAGAAGCTTTTAAAAAAGTTCAACCATCCTCTTTTCGGAGTGCGGTTGGACTAACAGAGTGTAAACCTGTCACTTGGGAGCAAATCGGTGGTCTTGAAGATGTGAAATTAAAGTTAAAACAGGTAACAAAACAAATTCAGATAAACAGCTCCTAATAACTATATCCTCTGAGATACTACGTATGCTACGTTATGGAAACAAATTCTCTTGCTAATTACCTGATTGTAAGTTGTGGTTTAAACATTTTTTTACACTACATTAAGTTATTAGAGTGTTTGTGAGTTAGAAATCAGGAAAATAAGCATGTTTTTAAGTAGCCAAAAAACTTTTTAATTTGGCCATTGCTGAGTTCATAGTCAAAGAGTCCTTGCATATCATTCTCTCCTTTTGTTCTGATGGAGATGGGTGGGAAACGTGAAGAATGGGGCATCATATGGAGAAGCAAATTGGTATTCTCTGATTTCAAATTTATGTTTGTATCAAGGAAGGGCTATAATGTGTTCAGCATTTTTGATCGCCTATGAGCTCTAGATTTGTTACTAAGAATTTTATCCTCTTTTTTATGTACTGACAGAGTATTGAGTGGCCTATGAAATTTCCTCAGGCTTTTGCTAGGATGGGCCTGTCTCATCCAAAGGGTATTCTTCTCTATGGACCATCGGGGTGTGCCAAAACCACACTGGTGAGGGCTGCGGCCACAAGTTGTCACTGTTCCTTTCTCTCTGTAAGTGGTGCTGATCTTTTCTCACCTTATGTTGGAGATTCAGAGAAGATTTTGTCTCAGGTACGGTTTTTAATTTAAGATCTGTAGTTTATTTTTGCTTGATTTCTGTAAAGTATTAGGTCTAAATTTCCTTGTTGAAAAGATGAAAGTGAAAGGTCTCATTACTGAATAGAAATGGCTTACAGAATCACATTTATATCAATTGAAAACTCTACCAGTTTTAAAATCAAGGTATTTTTACCCTTTTTGCTCTCAATTCATTTAAGAATTTAAATAAGGAGAATCTGCCTGTAGTAAACTCAAGCTGAAATGGCTTTTGTGAATCTTTATTAAAGTATCTTTAAAGCAAAGTAAGTACAGAATATATGTAAATAGGTGTTTTCACCTCACCTGATAAAATGTCTGCATTAACTTCTTACTCTAATGGGGTTTTTTTAAAAGGTTTTCTGCCAAGCAAGAGCAAACACTCCAGCAATAATATTCCTGGATGAGATTGATGCTATATTGGGATCTCGATCACACTGCAAAACTGGCCACAGTGTCTCAGAGCGGGTTCTTTCAGTTCTTCTCAATGAGTTGGATGGTATTGGGCTGAAAGTCACAGAAAGAAGAGGAAGCAAACTACAACTTGAGGGTCAACGTCAAGAACAAAGTGAGGAGGAAAGGAAGGTATTTATGTTCCCTTTTCTGTATAAGAAAAATGATAAATGTTACCCAGTTGTTCCAAAAACTTTTTGTCATTGGCATTCACGCTTTTTAAACTTAAAACCCTGAATCTTAAAATAATTTTTCTACTCTGTCCTAATTTTTAGTATTTAGAAAATACCAAATATAGGCTACTAAGTGTTTTTACATACGCTGTTCCTTAATGAGGCTTAGATTGTATGAACAAAATACCCACATAAACTAATGAGCATTACTAATTGATGGTTGTCTCCTGTCACAAAAAACGTCTTGCTTGACACTGAGGTGACTTTTTATTTTTACACTAACTGTGCTGCTTTTGCTATTATACAGGTTCCTTCCTGAAATGGCTTTTTATAAGCATTTCCCCTGCTTCATTTGCAGTGTTTCTTACACAACCTTAAACAAAACCAGTACAGTTATTGTAGTAACTTACTCAAAAAAGTTGCAGGTGGACCTCTCAGGGAATGGTTTGTAACATTCAATATTTAGCTTTTTTATATTTAAATTTCTCTCTCCCTATTAGGATACTCTGGGGAAAATTTAAGAAAAGTTTCAGAATTGTAGGATACCAAATTTTTGCATATAAAAGGTCTTTGATACATAAAAATCTAGCCAAAGTCTGTGTTTATCATCCAGGCAGATAGTAACTACATTTCTTCTTTTTGTCTCATCTGGCCTGCACTGAGGCCTTTTTTTGCCACAAGGAAAATAACTACATGTGAAGATACATCATATTTTCACCCTTCCCCTTTTCTCATTAGTAGTTAACTAATGTCTTCAGATAATACCTATCTTAACCGTGCTTCACTGATTTGTTCTTATCACCTCTTTCTCAGCTAGAATTTCAGGAAACTTTGAACAAAGATTTCATGGTAATTGCTGCAACAAATAGACCAGATATGTTGGATGATGCCTTACTGCGACCTGGAAGGCTGGACAAGATGATCTATATTCCACCTCCAGATCTGCAGGTGATGTGTCAAATTCATATGTGGCTTTAAATTGAGAGATACTAATGACCAGCATACCTTAAGAGTTAAGGGGGCATATTCCTATAATATATTAAATAATTGATGGATGATTCACTAAACATCAAGTGACCAAACTCAAGATACAATGAAGAAGTTTAAAAATGAAGAAGTACATTAACTTACACCAATAACATTTTAACTGGTGTATGTAACTATACTATTGCATACACAAAATAGACACAATCTGGAATAACTCTCTATTTACAAAGCCAAGCTGCAGTTTTAGAAGTACAATAAGAAGTTGTCTCCTTGCTTCAAATCATTCCCGTGCTTTGTTCCCAAGGGCAATGTAGCTACTTGTCCTGAGCTTCCAGAAGAGTTGACCCAAAGCAGGCCATTTATGGACTCTTCAGTCTAAAATACTGTGTTTTCTTGAAGTAACAAGTAACTGTGATTAGCAGACTTTAATATGTGAGATATTTATGGTTATCTCTGTTAATAGCATTTCATTCACTCTTCTACCAGAAGCATGTAGTTTTGGTGTTGGTACTCTTCTGTGTTTTCCTTAGCTCTAACTTCAAATTTGGTACTGCTATGGAGAGGGATTAATTATTGGCTTGTATGGATTTTTGTTTTGTATTATATGCACCAACATACAGGGAAGGCTTTCCATTTTGAAAATCTGCACAGAAAAAATTCCATTAGATACTGATGTGTCACTAGAAGATGTGGCAGTCCTAACAGACCTCTTCTCTGGAGCTGATATTGAAAATCTGTGCAAGGAGGTAAGAAATAGTCAGGGTTCATCTGTGAAATGAACTGTAAAGAAAATCTTTGAATCAATCAAGAGAGCTAACTCATCAGTGTTACTAAGCCATCTGTAGTATGGATTCTTTTGCCACTTGTAGTGAAAATATAGAGAGAGCAAAATGAACTGAACAAGGATTAATTCTTCAAATAAAGGTTTTCTGTGACAATTTATTAGAAGGAACTGTAGTACCCTTTGTTTCTCATGGCCCTTTCTAATCTAGGCTCCCATCTTAGATGAATTGTATTCTGTGTGCTGCAAGCAACTGTGGCATTTTTTAGCTGAAATGGCACATAGTGTGAGGACTAGAGAGAAAATAAAATTGAGAAATACCTAAGTATTTGAGATAAGTTATATAAAAGAGAGAAGACTTAGGAATACAATCCAGAGATAAGTGATCATGCATATATTGTCTAATCCAAACAAAGTGAATGAAAAAGTTATAGTAATCTTTATGTTTCTCTATTGTTGAATAACCATAAATTACACAATGCTGTTTCCAGATGCTTTATCTAAACTTTGGTTTCATGCAAAACATTTTAGAATACCTGCAATTAACTTCTTTGCAACTTAAAACATGATGAGCACTTAAAATTGTTTCTTTTTTCCTTTTAAAGGCTGCTTTGTTGGCGTTGCAAGAGAATGGTCTTGAACCAACTACTGTAAAACAGGAGCATTTTGTAAAATCATTGAGGACTGTGAAACCTTCCCTAAACATAGAAGACTTGGAATTTTATGAACGATTTTATAATCAAGAATTAGCCTCTTGAATCAAAAAGGACTGATGTGGCATAGGTATTTTAAATTATATTACAAAGACTTTGCAATGGCTTAACACCTTTCCTGTGTTTTCATACTGTACATACTGTGTATGAAATACAGTAAAACTTTACTTGCAAAAATTCTGTTATTTCAATAATGGAGGAGAAATTAAAATCTTGCTTGCTTTGGCTAGGTTTGCATCTGATAAAACAAGTAATTGTGTTACTTAGATCAAGGACTGTGAAGCAGCTGAGTGCTACTGTACATCTAGTTTTCAGTACAAATATGGGCATATTAAAAATACTTCATTTAAAAACGTGTTCTGAAGTCTCCAAAGGACAGTGACTATATAAAAAATAGAAAAGCTTTTAGAATGTTAAATAGGAAGAAGTAAGTCTCATACAGTATAAAATATAATATGCTTTATATGTGCACATCTACAGGCTTCCTTTCTTACATTTCAAAATACAGTGGCAGTGAAGAGGTAGTCAGTGCTTAATACCTTGTTGAAAGTTTGTGAGTCTGAGTTTTCTGGAATAATTTAGATCAGTTACTGCTTACTGTACAAGCATTTGGACAAGGAAACAGATACAAAGTAAGTCTTTAATCAGGTCAAATTATAGTAATTTCTTTTTTAGGGGAGGGAGTTTGCTTTCTAACAATTTCTGCAGGATTCTTTTCCCCACCCAACTATCTGACAATATATTTTTGTAGGTCATCTTCTAAAATACACAGATTCCTCACAGGAAATGGTCACTATGTGTGTGTACTTGCGTGTTTTAACTTACCAGGGTAGGAAGTTTTAAATTGATTTTTCCTTTTCCCCTCCATTCTCAAAGATAGTTTCTTATTTCAGCTGAGGTTCTTGAGTTACAAACTTGGTAACCATTCTTTCTTATAACAGGGACAGACAGTAGGGACTACAGTACAGTGTGGTTTACTGTTAAATGGATCATGAAAGTCATTTCCAAAGCAGTTTTAGTGACTCTGGAGGGTAAAAGGGAACACTAGGAGCTTCTGTGACTTAAGCAAGTTCAGATAATAAATGAGTACCCTACAGCTTGTGTGGCTTTCACCATTTGGGGGTTGGACCCGATGATCTCTTGAGGTCCCTTCCAACCCCTACGATTCTATGATTCTATGATTTCCTAAGGAAGGACCATCCTACTACTTTATTACTGGCAGGCCAGTGCCACTTAATTTTCCAAACACCAAAAAAGTTTTTGCAGCAGTGCTGGAGGTAAAATACAAAAACCTTAAGGTAACTCTGTTTTGTGTTCCAGTCTTTGAGAGTGTTTGAATTGAGAATTGACAGACCTGAAAATTGTCAGGACAGCAAAATGTGGTCAGCTTCATTTCAAAGATGCTGCTGCTTAACTTCTGTGCTCATTTCCTAGAAGGACCAATGGAGCCCTGTCACATCCCCTCCTTGCTACAGGGAGCCAGCAGAGTGTGCAGCAAAGGCACCTTTCTGTCCTCTTACTGCTTTCCCCTGGGCAAGAGAGGAGAAACGGAGGTCTGGGCAGGTGCTGCTGGCACTGTGCAGCTCCAGCCTGCCCCTGGAAGGGGTTTTCTCAGGTCGGGGTATTGGGAAGTGAGGGGAGTGTGGGGCCAGGGCGGAGCTTTTGTTGCAGCACAAGGGGACAGAGTGAAATCGGGCTCCTGGCTCAGTCGCTGTCTGCACCTTGCCAGGCTCTGAGAGGGGCAGGGGCAGGCCCAGGCCTCGCCTGCACCGCACCTTGTACGCTGTTCTTTTCGGCGACTGGCTGGAGAAGGGGACAAACGGCGACAAAAGAGCAGTGGGGAAGCAAGGTTTGAGTCATGCATGACGGAGGGGAGGCTTTGCGCGAAGAAGCGGAGAAGAGCAGAGGCCGCACCCCGCTGCCCGCAGGCCGCCCCCTCTTCAAATCTCAGCGCCTCGGTGCGCTCCCCTGCGCCAGCTCCCCGCGCCGGCCGCCAGGGGGTGCCCTGCGTGCCGTCCCGCGCAGGTGGCTGAGCGCTGCTCGGAGCCGGCCGTCCCGCTGTCCCGCCTACGTGACGTGGGGCCGAGCGAGCGCCGCGGGCTTTGCCCGGTGTATATAATGCGGGGGCGCGCTCTCCAGCGCTTCGGCACCGCTGCCGCTCCTTCGCTCCGCCAGGTAACGCAGGAGTTGTGCCCTCGCCCCCGGGGCCAGCAGCCGGCGGAGGGTATCCCGCCCGGGGTAGGGTAACGGGGAAGCGTTTGTTCCAGGTCCGCAGCCGGCGCCAGGATGAGCACCAGCTTCTTCCAGATCCTGAAAACCAAAAAAGAGGTGAGTCTGCCGGGGACGCTGGTTGCCCCGTCAGCGAGGGGATGCCGGCTGGCTCGGGCAGGTGCGCGGGGGTCGCCTTTAGCGAAGGGCACCTTGCAGACTGAGCAAGCCCCAGTGCATGTGCCTATCCAAATCAGGACCTTATGCCTTTAGCGAAGGGCACATAGCGAGGGGTGCTGCAGGCTGAATCAGTGCGTTGTGAGAGAGCAACACAGAGGTAGAGTGCCTTATGGGCAACCACACCTCAGTTCCTCCAAACTCTCGCTCCACCTATTTGTGGCTCTGTAGCCAGAACATCGGTTCTTAAACTCTGTTCTGTTTTATGTCTTTCAGCTCATTCCTCTGGTTGGAGTAGTGTCCTTCGCAGCAGTTGGGGCACTCTCTTTTTCTGTGTATTCCATATTCAGCAAATCTGATGTGATGTAAGCAAAACACTTACTGCTTGGAGTTTACCCTAACCACCTTTGTTCAACAGAGGCATTTTACAGTCACGTCCTGCACGAACAAAAAGAATCCATGTGGATGTTCCAGCCTACCAGTAATGAATACTGGGGAAATTAATTAACTTGCAGCATAGTCCAAATTATTTCCTAACTTTTGATTTAATAGATTTTGTTTTCCTTTGCTTTAGTGCAATAGATTTTAAATGTTTTTATAAATAGTTCCTAATAGTCAGATAGGTAAGACAATGTGCAGATGTTGTAACCAGGCTATTGACTGGTACATAAAGGCCAGCATTTGATAATATGAATTTACAATAAGTTGGTATTTTAATGGCTTGGCTAATAATTGGAGCTAAGTCCTATATCCCTTAAGCTTTGGGGATTTTTGAATTTACTGTAAAGTGATCAGAATGGACACTTTAGCTGTCAGAGTAACAACCCCCTTTTTCTGTCTATTCTGGTTTGATTTTTTTCAGCTTGCTTCCTCTATGATAATACATTATACTTGAACAATGTCAGTTTATTTTGCACTTTGGAAGCCTCAAATAAAGCAAGCTGTCATTGATTCCTACCCAGAATTTGAAACAGACACACCCAAACCTCTAAACTTGTGTTTCAGGGAACTACTTACACGAATACTTCTACTGACAATAGGTTGCTCATATAAGACAATGTATGCAAGATCACACCTTAAAATGTAGTACCTGTTTTGCTTTATCTTCTCTTAAAGCATTAATAAGAGTGGCAATCCAGAACCATGGGAAACTGTTGATCCTACCAAGCCTCAGAAGGTAATTTGCACAAATAATATAGTCAGTACAAATAGCATGTACTTCCAGCACAGCTAATAACTTTATTTAAATGTGTAAGAACCAGCAAAATACTAATGAGGACAACAATGTAAAGCTGCCATACATCTATTTAAAAGTTGAACTGCTTAACTCATTACTTCATGTAATCTCCCCTGTATTACTTAATGATGGGGATTCAGCTGTTATATTCTAGATCTTTTTCTGAATTTATGGCATGTATCTGGTTAGTCTTGGGGCGTATCCATCCTGCTCCCCCTCCCTCAACATCCATTTACTCGATACCACTGATACCAGTGGAAATTTGGAGTACAGGGGCAATGTTGTTTACCCCACCTTCCCACATTACAAAATTGGCTAAGCATGTTTTTGATCACTGCATTCTGAAGGAAAAAAAAAAATCTTAGTTTAGTAGAGCATCTATGATAAGGATGTCACTATTATTTATTGAATTTAATAATTAATTGAATTAAATAATTATTTGTCATTATTATTTATTGAATATCCAGGTGATTTTGTTCAACTATTAAATTTCCTCAGTTGCTCTTTTTGCTGGCTTCTGAAAGGAAAATGTAGATGTTGATGTATGATGTGGGGAGGGATGGGAGTGGAGTAGATGCTTGCTGGGATTTTGCTAATTTCTTTCATATTTTCCTCTGAATTTCTTCCAGCTGTTAACAATCCATCAGAAATGGAAACCTGTAGAAGAGCTGGAAAGTGTCAAAAAGCTCATGAAGTGACAAGTTTCTCTTGCCTCAAAAAGGTACCCTATGAATCTAGTGGAATCACTTCTGCACAAACTTGACTACTGAAATCAGTGTGCGGAAATGCTTCTGCTACGTTTTTAGGGTCTCCCTACACTTTTTGGACTCCTGATGAGGAGTTTCATGTTGACTTAGAAGTTGGCATACAACATCCACACAGTCCAAAAATCTGTCTCAAATAGTCATTTTCAGTAGGCACTTGATGGCAAATGTTAAATATTCAGATGGTAGTTACAGATGGAAAAAACCTTCATGCTTCTTGTAGAATTTTGTTTTTTCTAAAAATACATTTTGTAATTAACATCTATTTTAATAAAATGTATTTTAAACTTTTGCAACATTCCATGTAAATTCCGTAAGTGGAGATGACACAAAAGACCTTCTGAATTTGGATTCCTGGTCTGTTCCTTCTCTGTACTGTCTCTCAATGGTGTATACAGACCAAATATTCATCATAGCCCAAGGATGTCTTTGTATGGCAACATATGTGGGCATAAAGTATACTTGCATACATTTTCTGTGTTAGATGTGGTGACAAGTTAAGTTAAAACTAATGTTCTGCTGATAAGGGTGAAACTTAAACATGTTTTTTAAAAGCTCAGCGTGACCCACTGAGTCCCCTAAGTTGTTC
This sequence comes from Zapornia atra, assembly GCA_013400835.1. Classification (NCBI taxonomy): domain Eukaryota; kingdom Metazoa; phylum Chordata; class Aves; order Gruiformes; family Rallidae; genus Zapornia; species Zapornia atra. Next base: position 15,244 of record VZTU01009334.1, read on the forward strand.
AAGGGTTTATATGAGACTGCAGGGTTAGAACATAAGAATTAAGTGTAGCTAAAAGGGAATTGGGAATGAGGTAACTTCTTTTGTATTTAAATATGGTTCATGTTTAAATTTAGAAAAAGTCCCTAGAATTAGGAAACTTATCCAAAACTAATTACATAAAGTTAATTTTTTCTTTATGTGCAAGGTGAAATGCACTGCACAGTTAACAATATTTTTAAACTTTTCTAGATATGTGCTATTAGGAACAACTGCTTTAACAAAGAAAATAAGAGCTTAAAAGCAGGAATGACTGTGAAAAGACAGTTCCTCTTTAAGCATCGGTGTTTTCTTATGGGTTGGCCAGGGAAAGAACCTAATGGGCAGCCCCCTGGTAAATTAATGAGGCAATATATGCATACAATGGTAGAAGAGTCTTTTGTGGATATTTTCTCCCTGTGTACCCTTCCAAGTAGTTTCACAATATGGTTTACAGTTTCTATTACAACAGATGATCAGAATGCATATTACTTTCTGTGAGGAAGAAAGCAAAAGTGAAACAACTGCTAACTGGAGAAATTCCCCATAAGTAATACCAAAGTGCTTTAGGTTATTCTGCTCTAGCTAAAACAAAACTGAAGTTAGTAAAGCTGTCTCCCAAATTTTAAGGTAGCTTGCCTTGAGGCTTTATATTTTCTTCAGATTTATTGATGCAGAAGGAAAAAAAAGCTTAAATGTTATTTTATTCCATAACTTGTGTGCAGATGCAGCATAAATATTTATCAAGTAAGGATGACTCAGCAGCATTTATGTTTAAACGTGACAGGAACTGCAAAACTTCAGAATACATTCTTAGCTTTTATTTTAAGGAATTGCATTACTAGATGATTCCATAGCATATCAACACAGAAATCCAGTGCTCTGAGGCATACAAGTTTTAAGTATTTTAATATAAGAATATGTTTTCTGTAAATTATTCTGTATTTCCATGGTTTTACTGCACTGTATTAAACAAAAAAAAAGTTCTATGCTCTGAGTTGATGCATGAATTAAATGAGTTTGTCCAGTAAATCACTTGTATGGTCTTTAAATACTATGACCTAAGTACATACCAACATTAGAGAAGTAAGTCTAGTAACTTTCATGTAATTTTTGAACTTAACTGTGTTTCAGTGGCACAGTAAGCAGTGTGACTGCCATCAGTCACAGGTTGTTGCTGCTTTCATCCTGTCCTGAAGCATAATACCAAAGGTAATAGAATGTTTTGCATTCTTAGCAGATCTTTTTGTTCAATACAGATTTGTAGGGAGGGTATTCACATAATGTGACAAATCAAAATATTTTTCTGCACTTCAAAAAGATGATCCTTATTGTTAAAGCTTTTGGGATAATCTGCACAGATGAGGGTTTTTTCTTGTAAATAGAGCACACCAAGAGCAATTACTGTTTCTTCTCTCCCCACTTCCCAATACTCAAATCTATAAAGCAATATACAAATTATTTCCTTGTTCTACAGACATCAGAGTTAAGGCAGTAAAGTTTTAGTTGGCTGAATTTTATAAGACTTCCATATCCTGTGTTATGCAAGCCCATGACTTTTTAATCCACTGACAATTCAGAGGCTGTTGAAATAAATTTAACAGCTTTCTTCCTTTTATTCATTCTGTTCTCTCCACTTTTTTAACAATCACTATCCCTATGCACTGTGTTTAGTACTTTTCCATGGAATTCTATCACTTCCAATGTTCATAATAAACTTTGTTAGTTAATTAAAATGCTTACTGGTTTGTTAAATTTTCAAATATAGACTAGAAAATAGATTAGAAAATTTTTGAGTAGCCCTAATCATTATTAGAAGTGCATCATTAGAAACGAAGGTCGTGCTCTTTAACTATAGGTAGATGATAGGCAGGCTGCTTGTACAGTTTTCTGGAAGAATAGAATCACACACAGAATCAGAGAATGTTAGGGGTTAGAAGGGACCTCAAAAGATCATCTAGTCCAACACCCCACACCCCCATAGCAGCATCACCTAGAAGGTAACTTTCTGTAGTATACATGCAATTATTAATTAATTGTGTTTGTTACTACAATAGTACTTAAAGATCTCCAGTTACCTAAGAGCTATGTTGTGTTTTTCACTTGGGGTTTTTTTTGCATATGATGGGTCCTTCCCCCTCCCTTTCTTTACCACAAGATGCTATAGTATGTACTACAGTTACTTTGGCTTACACATGTGGTTTCTGTAGAAAATAGAACAGGGGGTCCTGATGCAGTCATGGAAGGAAATGGTACATCCTGCAGTTGTCATCTGTTTCAGTGCAGAGAGTTGTTGGCCCTAGGACTACCTGTAGAAAACAAACAAGGGTAATGGGAATGATTCATGGGATCTGACCAATATTTGGTGTTGGATGTTTCCCAAAAAAGCTTTCAGATTAAACAAACATGAGTGTGCTGCTCAGCACAGTTTGAATTCACTGCCTGATGGCTACGCTGTATGGCACATCCCTGCCAGACAGGGAGCACAGAAGATAACGAGATCACCTAGAAGTGTAACTATAATGGAAATTAAAAAGCGTTAGCAGGGAAGCGGACTCAGAGCACTGGGCTGGACTAAGTAACTATTGACCTTCAGGTGCTGATGTGAACGGAGAGCTGGCAGATTGTTTGCTGAACGCTATCTCCGTCAAACCGCCATCGCTGCTAATTGCACCCTTCAAAGGAAGTTCAAAGAGTGAGCAGACACCCAGTCCAAAGGGCTGTTCTCCTGCAGGGCCTCACCCTAAGCAAAGATCACATACTGCGGGCTTCAGGGAGGCTGTCCCACCCCTCTTTATACTGCACCTTGACCCAATGACCCACGGATTTCGGTTTAATTAGCTTTTACTTCTAGATAACCTTGTCAGGTGTATGTTCTGGCCAGGGTCATCAAGGAGGAGGTGCTGCCCTCCTCCAGGGCTCAGGAGGGGTGTAGGGCCCCTCACTCAATGTGGAGACCCCATGGCTTGCGACAAGTTAAGCCATTACGAGTGAAAAGCCGACCCACGGCCCCCCAGCACATGTGCCCCTTGCCTCATACCGCTTGTGTCTGTGAGGAGCCTGCGGCAGCTTTCCCGCCATTACTGTCTCCCTCTGCGGCCTGTCATTGGAGGGGCACAGGGGGCTTTGCTTAGCACCTCACCTCCCTTCTTCCCTCAGCCGGCGCTGGGGACTCTAGCAGAGCTCCTGTGCTCATGACTAGGGAGCTGAGTGGGGCGAACCCCGCCGGGTCTCACCATCGAGTCACCTGTGTGACTGCCTGAAGGCTACGAGCCTTCAGCAGTGCCGGTGACTGAAGCAAGGCGGAGGCCGGGAGAGCAGGTACCAGCCAGCAAAATTCCCACTCGGGGTTTTGTATCCATGTCTCATTGCCAGGTTAGAGGAGTTGAGCTCCCTCTCAGTGATGGGTGTGCAGCCTGGGCATTCAGTGGCATGTGAAGTAAGGGATTTGTCTGTGTGGTGAAGGAGGGATCTGTAAAAAAGCTAAGGTATTAAGGAATGGCAGAGCTTTCATTGGCATGGGGCTGTAATAGCGAGTCAGTGCTCGAAGTAACTCACCTGGACTTTAGGATGGATACAGGCCACATACTCACTGATGCTGCTAATCTAGGAAATTGATTTTAAAAACCCTCATCTGTTAACAGTGGGAGTACGTGCCAAAGGTTTAGCTTTGGGTTTGGTTTTAGTTTTCTGTTCACTTAAGACTTCCAAGGTTTGGCCCAACAAGGCACATGGGTGCTGTGGGATGTGGCCGTGGCCCTGCCGTACTGGTGGTGCTGAATGCTTCCTCTTCACAGCAGGCCTTGGCCCTTCAGGGTGCCAGTCTGCAGCCTCTGGCTTGTGGCTTCTGGGGAACTGGCAAGGGTGTGTAGGAGCTGGTAACAGCAGTGGCTGGAGCCACGTCACCTGCGGCCCTGGGCCTCCTGCTGCAGCAGTGCCTTGGTGCTGGGCTTGCAGATGTGTGCCTGTCCTGGGTGGAGATGCTGTTTCTGCTGCTCTTTGCCAAGATTTGAGCACTTGTAACGTTTCCTAAAAACTATTCTGTAAATTGGGAGTTCATGATGTAGTGTTTTAAAGATGAAGTGAGTCATCTTTGTGACCTTGTTTCTCTAAGGTCTAAAAAGTGTTCACATCTTTTAAAATTCAGATAAATGTGATTCTGGTTTTACTATCTGTCAGGCAGTAGAAAAACCAGTTTCTTTAACTGGAAACCCAGATCTGGACTATTCTAGACTTTTGTATTACTCACTTTCTGTCTCTCACACCCTCCTCCCTATTTTCTACTGAGGCTTCTGTCACTTGATGACACATATTTTCTTCCTGCCAAATTTCTGTCTTGCCCATCAAAACAAACACATCAGAAAAAATTGTCTTGGCATAATGCATTTCTGCTATTACTATTAATTATTAGTACACCTGCACATCATGTTCAAAAAAGTTATATGTGTAAAATGGATAGATCAGAATGCAATTAGGCTGGTGGCCTAAACAGCAATTAAGAAAAAAATGCCTTTCTTGTAATGTTTGTTGTGTTCTTCCTTTCCCCTGTTCAGCTTGTGATGCTGATGGCATTGTAATAAATGTACCATAGGGATGATTTTAAAAAGAAATAAAAAAGGGTGTATAGCCTTTAAACTCTTCAAGCAGAAGTCTGTAGATTTTTTTTCAGCATATGCATAAATAACAGTAAATACTTATGAATTGTCTTTCCATTTAAAAAAAAAAAGAAATAGAAATTTGGGTCATATGCATGTTATGTATTGTCTTTAGCCTCATACAAACACTTGTAATTTTCCTTTAAGTTTGTTAACATACTAACTTTACATTAGTAGGTAGGGTCCATTCCTCTGAAGGCTATCTCTTAATTATGCTACTGCAGAAAAATAAAGGCCATGTCTGCAAGGAATATTGTAGGAAACTGTTCTTGCCCTCTTCTATGAAAGTATCTCTTGCTTTGAGTAAGGGCAGTTCTGTTACTGACATTTGATTCATCTGGTTGTTTCCTTCAAAACAGCAAAGTAACTTGCTCATGGTCTGTAACTCCAAACTTGAACAACTGCATAGAACTGCATTTCATCATCAGGAAGGACTGGTGCACGTTGTGAGGTGTAAGCAGGGAACACCCACCTTATCACCCCACTGTATTATTACATGGATTGTTAATAGCACATGTTTGTGAAAATCTCTAGTTCTTCATCTTCCTGTTTTAGTATTGTAGAATATGGGCATTTTTAGTTGCAAAATTCATGTAGGGTCCACATGATGTGTAACAGATGCAGTTTATTTCAACACAATATTACATTGTGTGATGTATAGAGGGCCAGTGGGTTGGCTGTGGATACAAACAGATGAGCTGAGCAGCCAGAAAGCCACACAAGCTTGAAAAACTTCTAAGGTGTAAATAAATGCGTTGAAGTTTTCAACTTCAGCAAAACTTTATCATTCTTGACTTCCTGTTTTGTGTCATAGAAATAGATGTGTTTGCAGTAGGTAGGTAACTAATAAACACCATCCTTTACCAGACTTGCTGCTGCACGAACAAGGAAGTAAACACAGAAAATACTGTTTAGCTGTAATCCCTGGTGGTAACAGGAAAATCTTATCAATTTGCCAAAGAAAAGTGAAGTCATCTACTTCTAATAAATCACTGATTCACTATATCAAAACAAAAGGAAAGCTGTTAAAAATATTTCATTTAATGATATATCTCTCCTTCCTGCTGTATGACTTCTTTTATAATTCAGTAAAGCCTAAAGATTTTTTTTAAACAATTCTTAGCATTATGCTGTCAGGGCTGTTAGCATTATTAAGTGATATGTTAGCATTATGGTGCCTTCCCTGTGTTTATTTTTCCTCTTGTCAAGTGTTTCACATGAAACATACTGTGGTCAGAAGACAGAATTTGGCTTAAAGGTTGCAGTATCCACCTTATTCCCAAAACCAGAAATACACAGCACAATCCTAGTCATAATGACTTGCAGTTCTGGTCATTGCAAAACTCTTAGCCATAATTTTAAAATTGTAGTAGTATGTCATACTAAGTAGATGTAAAAGAAAAGTAGTTTAAAGTTATGGGAACGTTTTTATACTGATTTCAGGAAGGCATGGAATTAACACAGCAAAGCTCCTAGAGGTTATGTGTATGTACTAGCATGTGGCTTTTAAAAATCCTCTCTCTTAAGAGAAATAGAAGCACTTCAGAATAGGTCACATCTTTGCTCAAGTTACTGTATATGTGTTAGTTGAAAGAGGAAGCTTTTGTAGTATGCAAAGCAGGGTGATACATGGAAGTTTCTATTTGAGGTATGTGTTGATTGTAACACTTCTCCATAGGTGTGAAATACAAGGTATACACCCTCTGTGAGTGAGTGCTTTAAGTGAACAAAATTGCTACTGAAGATGTGGAAGGATTCCCTTGATGAAGAAACAAAGTGCTTGACCTTGCTATCGGTTTTTAGAAATCCTTGGTTGTCTCTGTCTGTACCACAGATCATAGAATCATAGAATGGTCTGGGTTGCAAGGGACCCCATGGATCATAGAGCTCCAACCCCCCTGCCACAGGCAGGGCCACCAGCCTCCAGGTCTGGTTCTACACACGGTTGCCCAGGGACCAGTCCCACCTGGCCTTGAACACTTCCAGGGACGGGGCATCCACTACTTCTCTGGGCAGCCTGTTCCAGCCCCTCACCACTCTTTCTGTAAAAAACTTCCCCCTAATATCTAATCTAAACCTTCCCTCCTTTAGCTTTAGTCCATTCCCCCTAGTCCTGCCATTATCTACCCTTTTAAGATGTAAGGAATACTAAAGCACAAAGGTGTTGCTGTAGCTAGAGATGAACATGAGTTGAAGCATGTAATCAGAGTCATGAAAATCAAAAGTGAAGAGGACTTCTTTGCCTGTTGGACTTCACTAAATAGAAGTAAATATGGCAACCCAACAAAGAAGGGAGATGGGAGCAACACTCCCAGTTATGTTTTTTCTTAGCATCAGTGATTAATGTTTGTGGTGTGGGCTAGATGGGTAAAACATGCCTTGCTTAGGAGAAAAAGAACTCTAGAATCAGTTATCAGGCATCCTAGTTGAACTGCACCACAGATCAACTAATGCTGCAATCTGTAAACAAAGCTGGTATTGGCTTGGTTTGTTACCACCATAATTTGGTTCAGAAATACATTATGTGCCACAGGTGGCTGCATGGTAATGTAATGGAGCATAATGCTTTTCAGTTGCTGTCTGCAGTACTCACATGACCTGGCTTTATCTGTTTTCTTCCCTCCTTCCTCTTCTGTACACAAACACACCCTATGTCATCAACCAAGTATGAACTCTTAAAAAAAGAAAAAATTCTGCTATATGAACACCCTTACTTAGCCATGGCAGTTGCTGGGTCTGTTAGTAGGATTTAACTTTATTAATTACTCCTGCTCAGTGAGCTTCTGCTTTCTAGCTCTGACAGCTAAAATTAGGGACTGCCTCTTCTGTCTTTTCTCCCTCCAGAGCAACTTCAAATGTAATAAGTCTGAGTGTGGAAGAACAGTGATCTGATTTCATTGCCACTTTACAAAGATAGCTAATAGATCTCCTGTAATGTAATATTCTGCATAGCTCTCCACAAGTGAGCATATCTAAAATATATCTTCATTTACAGCTTACTGCACCTGGTCCTTAAACTTTTGATATGAAGTAGTTACTTTCTTTTAAATGATATGACTTGACCTTTGCTCTGCAGCAAGTCCAAGCAGCTAAGGTTTCCTGAAAACCATCATACTTTGTTCCATCTAGGGCATATTTATAGCAAATATCTAAGCAGAAAGTAAGCAGCGTGTGTGACTGGTTGGGAAATTTCTATTTCCAGTTGAAGGTGTGTGTCTCTTGCAGCAGCTTAGAAAAATACAGACTTGCTTAATAGCTTGAAGAAATGAAAGAGGACTTTACTGGAAGGAAGTTGTGGTTCTGAGTTCTTCAGCCTCTATTTTCTCTCTGTGAAGCCTGTTCAGCTAGATCAAGCGACAACTTCATCCTAGCAATTGCAGCAGTGTAAAAACAGTGCTGGTCTACATTCATAATTGTATCTGCCTATTTTAAAACACAATTGCTTCCCCCAGTGTATGTTTTTGATTTAAAGTGTCACCAGATCCTTAACAAGAAAGCAGACAGGCAAGGATGTTTCAAATGCAAGGATATAGTGTCCCAGAAAAATGAATTCCACACCACAAAGCAGCAATACTTATTTACATGGAAACAAAGGTCTTGCATTATAATTTAGATTTAATATAATTTATATTATTTTATAATTCATATGATTCTATGAATATTATTAGAATATGATTAATATATAATACAATGTCATAATTATATCCATATCATTATTGATCTGGTTTTATTATTATATTCATATAATTATTGTATGAATATAATTTGTTCTAATTGCATTTTGGATACCCACAGCCACAAACGGTTTCCTCACTGCAATGTTTTATTACATACTGGGAACTGAAGGGAGGCACTTGAGCTTTGTGTTCTGTGGTATTTGCCTGCATATGCCTTTAAGAAGCATCTTCAGCACTTGGCAGTGGTCCCTTAGCAAATTCGTGCTAGGTTTGTGCTTTTCCAAATTACATCCATGATAAAGCCCAGTCCCCAGTGTTATCATAGAATCATAGAATCATAGAATGGTCTGGGTTGGGAGGGACCCCATGGATCATAGAGCTCCAACCCCCCTGCCACAGGCAGGGCCACCAACCTCCAGGCCTGGATCTACACAAGGTTGCCCAGGGCCCCATCCAACCTGGCCTTGAACACCCCCAGGGACGGGGCACCCACCCCCTCTCTGGGCAGCCTGTTCCAGCCCCTCACCACTCTCTCTGTAAAAAACTTCCCCCTAATATCTAATCTAAACCTTCCCTCCTTTAGCTTTAGTCCATTCCCCCTAGTCCTGCCATTATCTACCCTTTTAAAAAGTTGAATCCCCTCCTGCTTATAAGCTCCCTTCAGGGACTGGCAGGCTGCAATGAAGTCCCCCCGCAGCCTTCCCTTCTCCAGGCTGACCCAGCCCAGCTCCCTCAGCCTCTCTTTGTAGGGCAGGTGCTCCAGCCCTCTAATCATCCTTGTGGCCCTCCTCTGAACCCTCTCCAACGTTATCTCCTCTTTATCGTTTGGAAAACTTAAGACTTTTTTTTTAACCTGGTAAGAAGACATTTTAAGAATTTGTGAACAAAATATACCCGTGGAGAAGTCTCTATAGTTCTGGTCGGTGCTCCTCAGTGCACTACTCCATTAAAGCTGGGGCTGGTGCCCCATCTGCTGGTAAATTTGGGGAAGACCTTAAAAGCTCACAGTTCAGGAGGGAGAGTATTTGCCCGTATGCCTTTGTGTCAGATGTGTTCCTACAGCGGCTTTGGTAAAAGGAATACATGGAATCTATTAAAAAAAAACCTCCTTAAGAATATTTGTATGCTGTTTCAATTATGTAGCATCATCTTAACTATGAAAACTTTGGTTTATGGAGTTTTTCCTCAAACTATATTTAAAAGGCTAGTTATTAGAATTAAATAGCTACTTTTATATGTTTATATCCCATCAATTTATTTAGGGATTGATTAGATGATTTCTTTGCGTGTGTTTTTGGGGAAAAAGAAATAGGAAAAGTGCAGGGACTTGGGTGCTCTTAATACACCTGAGACAAAAGTGAATTTTTTTGTCTGTTTACCATCTGGCTGTGTTTCTGAATTAAACAGCTGAATCAAAAAGTCCTTCTATCAGTACTGAGTTTAATGTGCAGCACACACTAGACAGATTACATTAACTGCTTTCATGTACTGGCCAGTCACAGTCCTGGAAAAAGAACTTTTTACCAGGTATAGTAGTAAAGAAATCATAAAGCAGTCATATGGCTAAAATTTATGCTTGTTTATGAAATGGCTTCTTTTTTTTCCTGCAGAAATTGATGCCATAAAAGGTGTAAATGCTTCATAACTGTAATAAAAGCAATTAAGTTCCTTTATTTTGTACATTTAGCACAGGCAGTCTTCAAACTGTGTGATACTAAGAGAAAAAAGAACACAAAGGAGAGAAGAAAAGTGGAGATAAACGAGCACAAATGTTGATTTGGGAGGCAGGTATGCATGCATTCTAAGAGCTTCCAGTTGACAGAGATTTCTGTGGGATCTGGATATCAGTAAATGGAGAGGATCAGTGTTTATTCTAGTAGCTTCCAAAGTTGTGTCAGGTATTTCACAGAATGGAAGAGCAGGTGTGGTCCTTCCCAAAGCTTTCAGCCGTGGAAAACAGAATGAGAAGAGGACAGAAGGGGATTTGTCAGATCCAGAGCACAATGTCCCTTTGTGAACAGCATGACTTGTTACAAAGAGGGGGAGGATGGTGTAAAGCTGGAAAGGAGATTAAGGGTGAGGAAGGTGAAGGACAGTTGGTTTAAGGTAGAAAGAGAATCTAGAGACTTTTAGATTAGGTCTTCCTTGTGAGTTAGCAACTTGATGGCTTGAAGATTTTTTTTTTTCATGTACAGATCAAAGAGAAAACAGATTTTGGGCAAGCATGTATTTGAATAGAAAAAGCCTTGAAAGTCATTTTGGGGTGATTGATGCCCAGTGCTGCCTGAGAAGCTCCTAGTGACCATATAAGCAGCAGGTGCACAGGGTGCAAGCTGAACATGATTAGTGAAGCTGTGGAGATGGTAGAGTATTGCAAGAAGACAGGAAAGCAGAGAGCTGTGGCATAATGCAAAGTGCTGATGAAACGTGATGTTTGAGCCAGGTGGGTGAACTCCTGGGAACAATGGAAAGGGCTCAGACCAAACAGCCAGAACAAAGATCTTGTGCCACTTGAGATGGATAGATGGAAATTAGTATTTACAGTGGGCTGTCCCCTCCCCTTGGGATCTTATGGGAGCTTCTTCTCTGGCAATGGACTAGCTTATTGGAAGCTAGGAAGCTACTGCAGTACTTACCATGTCTAATTACCCATCAGCCTATCTTAATTTTTTATATTATCATAGTATCTGTAGAGTGAAATAATACTTAATAGCCCTGCTCAATGCAGCAACAGTGCAGTGTCCTCATACAACTCTTGAAATATGTGAATACAAGACTGCTCATTAGTTGGTGGGTGTCTTTTGGGTTTTTTCAGTTTATGTCAGAAAGCTAATTTTAAATGCCAGCCTGCTGCTGCTCTTAGTCATTCTGCCAGTTGGGAGGGATTTCACAAGAAATAGCAGATATGAACAGTAGTAAAACCACTGAAGAACAGATTCAGGTATGATTTATGAAATGAATATTTTGTTGGTGTAGAAATAAATTCTACTGGTATTGAAAGGACTAAATGCCAGCATAGTTTGAAAAACAAAACATACAAAAAGCAACAGAATTAAGCAAGTAAAACATACAGAAATAAAATAGGTTTATGTGAATTTTCTGCTTAGGATTAAGAGCTTCTCAGAAGAGAAGAGTGGGATGGGAAGGTTTGCAGTCTGCTCAATTTAAAAAACAAAAAAAGGCAGCTTTGTTGACTCATATGAGTAGGTTGTCATCAAAGCTGTATCGATGCTCCAGAAAAGGATGGGTGACAATCACAGATTCAGATAGGGAAAATCTCTTCCCAGGATAGATGTTAGAGGTGGCAGAATTTTCACAGGATTTTAGCTGTTCAGTCAGCAAAAGTATTGCAGTCTTTTTGAAAAGCTGGGACACTAGTTAAGGAAACTTGGTCAAATTTTGTAAGTCTCTTGGTGAGAAAGCAATCCTGTAAAAGCATTTTAATTTCAAGCAGAGGATTTTGTAAGAGGAAAGAGTAGCAAAGTGTGTGAATAAAATAATCAGTACTTACATACTAGAGAGCTGCTTGGAAAGATACTATGCCTGATTCTTATTTATGTACTAAGGCTCCTTTCCTCCAGGGTGATACTGAAAATGACCTTGCAATGTCTATTAAAAAAACCATACTGTCTTTTATGGGCACTTGCACTTCCTGAGAACTGTAACTGTGTATTAGGTCATAAATTTCTGTTAGTTTATTTGCAAATCAGTGTTCTTTTCTGAATATTTTTCTATTCTTCCAAGTGTTTCGACTTGGGGTTTTTTATAGTTATGTTGTGCTTATTTATTCCATTAGTAGGGGTGTTTTAAGTGATAATATGCATATTCCTTTTGATGTTGCTTAATAGCAGATTCAGAATACTGGATTCTTACATTCAACAGCAGTGCCAGACAACCTGTGACCTGAATAATTGATAAAGAACAAGAAAAGAATTAGAGGTAGGCCACACATACAGAAACTTCCATGTGAGTTTAGTTAGACCTTAAAACAGGGCATGTACAGTTAAGTCTCCCTGAGATACAGATGCTTTGATTCTTTTATTCTTGATTCTCATTTCACCTTCTGTTGCATTTTCTCTGAACTCCTCCCAGTCTATAGGCCTTAATGACAGGGGCTCTTAAGGGTGAATGTAGGGGTTTAAGAATGTTTTGCCAGTTGCTTTGCTTCACTATACTGTGTCAGCTTGCATTTTCTAAAGTGCAGTTATTGCATGGGAAATAATAACACTTAAATTGTTCTGACTAGAGGGAGCCATAATTCATTCTATATACGGCACCTCCAAACTGAGTTAAGCTTGAGTGTTCAGACACTTCAAAAAGCAGCTGCTGTAAGAATCAAAGGTGGTAACAAGATAGCAATGCAAGTAAATATTTTATAAGACAACAATGTGAGGTTTAATAATTCATTTAATAAAACCCACAATAAAGCAACACATTCCTGCTTTTTTTCTTCAATTAAACAAACGTGTAGTAAATTATTACAATAAAAAACTCCAAATACAATACATCTACTGTACTTCAACTTCTAATTACAGCAACTGTAAACCCCAGTTTAATTAAAACCTATTTGAGTATTAGTATGTGCAAAATACCTGTTGTTTGTGGTATTTTTTCCAGAAAAGTAAGTTTGTAAGGATGGGATAAGCATTTTTCATGAACTGTGATATGGCTTAATTAATGGTAGTGTTTGTATCAAAGCATTAACTTCCCAAGCACAGCACTACTTTGCTTCTGAGCTGTACATGCTCCCATGCTGTACTCAGGTGTTCCTATTTCTTGATAGAACAGATACAAACATAATCCAGTGTTATGTGCACTTTGTCCAAATTAATACTGTGCTGTCAGTTTTCACCTCTCAAAATTCATCCTGGGACCCCTACCTGAAAAAAGGGGCGCAAAGAAGCCAAGACTGTTACAATCAGTTGCGGGTATAAATCAGTCTGATGAGTATGTGAAACCCTAGAAAGTTTCAAAACAGACAATAGCTTAAGTATTCACAGCAGAGTATGACAATACCCATTGCTGGGCAAAAATTTTCCTTCTGATCCACGTACAAATCTACTCCTTATGTCAGTGGAAGTTCTGCATAAAGGTTATAGAATAAGGAAATAAAATGAAGATGAATTTCTTCTGTTTTCTGAACTTTGTAGGTCAGGTTGCTGTTGCCCTTCACTTCTTCAATGCAAGTGACTACAGACACAGGTGTAAATCTGAGCTTGGATGTGTATGGAGCATACTGTCAGGTTTTGTTATCCTGTGTACATTTAAAGTACAGGGATTCCACTGCAAGGATAAGCAATTCAGTTTTGTGGACTTTGAGGATGAATAGTCACTTCAAATTACCTCATCATTCCTCTATAAATAAGAAAAGGCCTTCCTGTCTCTGTAAGGTGTTATGGTATTGTTGTCTAACACCACTAGGGTACTGAGCTTGCTTGGATTTTGCTTGATTCATAAAGCTAAGTGGTGAGGGACTGCTACTGCAGTGGCATTCCTGTCAGGGTACTGCCGTACTGAGCTGAAAGCAGAGATGAAGAGGTCACAGAGATCTCTTGCCAAGGGACTAGTACATATCTAAAACTTCTCCTCCTTGCTTTCCTATTAGCAGATCTGTGTACTTTGTATGTGTGCAGATTGTGTTTGAGTGTTATCTCCATGTCAAGCATAGTTTCTATGATTTGATTTTTTTTTCCTTTAAAGCAAAACAATCATGGAAAAATAATCAATTACAAGACACTGATCATAACTTGAATGCATGCTAATCAGCTGGCTTTCTAATGTAAATCAAATGTTGGTTTAGACATTCAAGATTATCAATAATAAATTTATCTTACAAGTCAAAACTTTGTAAAATAAATAACCTGCTTCTAATGTATAAACCCTATTCTAAAATACATGAAAGGTAACTGATCACTTAAAAACACTTTGGGTCCAGTGTTGGGGCTCTAGCTAAATACCAGAAGTCTGGGCAAGGATCTTCCTGTCTGGATCTCTGAATGCCCAGATTAAAGCTGACTTTCTGGTCTGGGTACAGTAAATTCTGTATTTTGTAGTGTCTCCAAAGAGACAGTTTCCAAAAGAATTCAACTAGCACTGTGTGTACTATAGCTTAAGATACTGTATGAAAATTACTATAGCAAAAAATACTGTATACTGAATTCAGGGATCGTGACTTATTATGGAACCCTGGTATGATCAGCATTAGAGACTTTAACTGAAACACTGAATACTCGATGCTCCATTTGGAGTGCAGGTATTTTGTGATATGTAGTTATTAAAGGACAATGTTGGACTGTAATTTGTGAGGTATCTGCAGAGCCACGTTGCAGTTTGTAAACAATAACCTGAAAACAGCTTTGTCTCAAAATCAAAATAAATCAAATAAATCAGTTCAAGGAAGAGAGTGAAATACACATTCTGTAGGGCAACCGCTGCACTTCTTGCAGCACCAGTTCTCCCCGCTGCATGTTACATGGTACAAATCCACATATTAATGGTTTCTAGTTGATCATTTTCATTTTTCATTTATTGCTCTCAGTCTTGGACTACAAGATAAAGAATAAGGCAGCAGTTCCCAAAACATGTGAAATTAGGCACTGGAACTCTCACAACTTGCACAGGTTTTGCTCATTTCCTGTTTGTAACTCTGAAGCTGGACAGAGCACTTGTACATTCCAAATGTGTTCAGCAGCAGTTGTCGGGCCTTGGACTGAACTTCCTCCCATTTAGATGAACTACCAGGAACTGGAAAATCAAGAAAATAATTGATAGAATTCACTCATCAAGAAACCTGGACAATCCAACTGTTAACAAATTTATCACAGTGTTACCCACTAGAATAATCTTTGCTTGTACTCATATAATATTCCTCTGTGCTGACTATGTACTCTGTTATTTTATCTGCATCCTCTAACTCGAATCATGTTTTGATAAAACTGTGTGGTAACCACCAACCCCCCAGAAAAAACAAGCTTTCTTACTAAGAATTAAAATTCATGGTACTGTTAGATGTCTAACTCAGCACATTTTGGGAAAATATACTTATTTTTCTTAGGTAAGATTGTTCCACGTTTAGAACTTCACCCTGTCTTTTCTTCTTCCCCTTTCCCCCAGTTACCCAAAGAATCTGTACTGGATATTTCAGTAAGAATGTATTTTCTTAAGCACAATTTTGACTTCCATTGTGTCCTTCTGGGCTAATGGGTTCTATGCCTCACTGTAGGCAACAGTAGGTTGTTAGTTTTTGGGGATTTTTTCCACCCCCCCGAATGGTATTTCCTGCTTTTAACTTCAATAACAATATGAAGAGGGAAAAGTGGGGATTTTTTTTTCTACTCTTAGATTTAATTTAGAATTATGCTATACAGTAACTTACCTAGTTGCAAGTGGACTATGGCAGTTGTTTTTCCTGCAGTGAGAGACCAAACATTTAAATCTTCTATGGAGTAGACATCTTCAATTTTCATCAAATCTTCCTTAATGCGATCCACATTTAAATGCCTTGGAACTCCTGTGATACCAAACACAAGATAAAATTAATCTGGTCTTTCTGCAAACTCTTAGTAGCATTTCAAATGCCATGACAGCTCTCAATGTTAAGAGTTTATCATTTGTGCTGTTAGAAATTAGTAGTAGTTCCAATTTGTACAGGAATTAGAGTGTTGTCTCAAATGTAATTTGTCCTGCCCAGAATCTGATCGCTGGCAATAGCCAGCATTAAATCCTTTAGAGCGACCTACTTGTGTAGTCAACTTTTACTGCAACTGTTTAGACTGGACCATAAGGTAAGAATCTTTAAAAAAAAAAAAGAAAAACAAAACCAAAACTGTTAGGGCCTGTCTTCTACTTTTTTCTGAAACTTTTCAGATAACTGGTATAATTTCCAAAGGCTCATAGTAATCCAACTGCAGTGGTTAAGACATCCGACTTTTGTCTTGCAGTGCAGCATCTTTGCAAATCAGTGGTTGCAATGACCAAATTCCTTTTGAATACAGTCTTTTCAGCAGCTACAGCAGCTCTATAGCTTCCCTCCTCCACCTTAGCTGTACAAAAGGCAGAATCAAAATTTTAGATGATCAACATGGGCTCAAAAACTAGTACAAAATCACCAAACTCTGTTTCAGAATAGTTTTCTTTCTATCATATCTTTTTACAGCTTATCTTCCAGTTTTATGGACCTTGATTATATATACTATGAGTTCAGCCACTTGCTTCTCCAATTTCTTCAGAACTTTTGGATTACTCCTCTCCAAAATTGATGCCTTACTGTCTTTTAAATTATGTTAGTTCTAGTACCATCTCTTTTGAAAGCTGAGTGTCTAGAATTGTCTCATATTAAACAAAGTTTTCCTTCTAGTAAAGACTAACAGAAAATTTATTTAGCTGATAGATAACTGGTGAACTGCCTGGTATTGTTTCTACAGATTTCTCTTTCCCAGGAAACATGGACTTAAATTTTGCTATCTTGCATGCTCTTGATAGACTTCCATGCTGCCTTATAAATCTATATTAAAAGCTAAAATCTCATTGTTTGTATTAGACAATAATTTAAGGTTTTTATCTTGCATTCATAATGTAATGGTCAAATGTAAGTTAAAATTAATACTGAAAGCTGATACAACTCCAAGGACCCTGATGTTGTAGCCATAGTCTCCAATATAAATGCAAGTCCATTCTCTAGAGATCCCGATCTCAAGTTGGAAAAACTCTGGCATACATAAAGCCCACCTACATCACTTCTTATAACACTGTTAATTAGGAGATTTTTATGACAGCTGGACGCCTATGCAAACAGCTACAACTCAAACATCTGGAATCTGATAGCCCATTAATTTGCCTTATCTGTTTTCTTCAGCTAAATCTTAGCTATTGCCTCGGAGCTACTTTAGGTTTCTTAAGCAAACTTCACTATATTTGCCTTGTCAGTGAACTTTCAGTTTGTTTGGGGTTTTTTTTTCCTCCTAAATGACAGCAAAAGCACTTCACAACAAAGACTTTGAGGTCCTTGATTTAACCTAATAATATGATAAAAGTAAAGTCAATAATAGCTCACGAGACAACTAGAAGGTTAAGCTAAAACCAAGGATTTTTTCCCCATGCCTAACATTCACCTTCAGTACAAGATCAAGCAGTAATAATGCAAAGAATGTTGCTGGCATCTTTCCCTCTAAGTCACCACATGGTATGTTCTGCTTTTTCTTTCCATTTTCCTTTTTTTTAAATTTTTTTTCCTTCTCCCTTTTTACACCACTCTCCACTTGTGGCTTCCCCTACAGTAACAGTAGAAGCACGCAAGTAATACAACAGCACTTGTGGAAAAGGTGAAGACAGGACAGGTGTGAACCACTTGTCCAGCCATTTGGTGTAAGCCTGCTTCCTCCTTCTACATGCATTTATGTCCACTTTAAATTTACAAGCATTTAAAGTGAAAGTGTAGAACTGAGTCAGGGCAAATGTCTGATTACAGTCACTAAGACCCAAGAAAAGAAAGTTCATTACATTTCCCTTCATCTCTTGATAGCAATGTGTGGGCAAAGCTAGGACTTGAGTCATTCTGGCAGAGGTTAGAGACACTTAAAGTCTACTGCAACTTAAATCAGCCATCAAGAATCAACAGAATGAAGCAGGAGCAAGATAAACTGGTCTCCAGACACAGTCTACTTTTTTAATGGTGATCATGATGTCAAAAAAGTGCCAATGCTCACTGGTAAAGTACTGCAGACGCTGCACACATCTTACCTTCCAGAATAATAACCCCAGTGTCACACAGAATTCGAACTGTTGTCAAAACCACCAGTATGGAAAATACGTATGTACAGATAGGATCAGCAATCTTGTATTCTGGCTGCAAGGGAACTTCCAAAATGTTACAGGATGTAAGAAAAGATGCTCGCTTATAAAAAATGTGACTCAGAAAATGCAGTTGCTGCTAGCTCAAACTTTCATTAATATTTCTTTTTGTTTAAATAGTTACAGAATACATAACAGAGATAGTGTCCATTTATTTTGCATCAATGTATGAAGCTTATAATTAAAAATACTTAGTGTATTTTAGAACTTAAGGAAACAACTCCCTTTTAAATTTAATCACCAGAGTTAGAATAAGAACAAATTCTCCCCTGCCTCAAAGGCTAGACATTCCTTACCTTAAAGCGTATGATATATGCTGCTATGAGCACACCAATACTTTGTACCAGGTCCCCAAGAGCATGTACAAATGCTGCTCTCACTGCAAGGCTGCTATGACCATGGCTACTGCTCTGGGCTGCATTAGGAGAGCTTGACTGAGGTACGTGAGAGTGGGAATGGGAGTGGGAGTGGAGGTGCCCAGACTGATTCAGCAAGAAGCCCATTCTGAAAGAAGAAAAACAGTGCAAGAAACAGGCTTTAGGGTTTGGTGGGTGGGTTTTTGTGTTGTGCTTTTTTTTTTATTTCCTTTTAAACTAAAGAATTTAAAAAGTAATATTCATTATCCTTTCTTGTTTTATGAAAATGAAGATGTCCAGCAAAATTACATTCCATAAGAAAATTACAGGCCATGAATGAATTGTCAGATTATTCATAAATAAATTGGAGTGTTAACAGAGAAAAAGGAAGGTCTTACATTAAGTTAACCGCAACACCAACGGCTGCTGTAATCAGCATGATATCACCATTTATTTCATAGTCCATATGGATAGTTCTTTGAACAGCTTCATACAAGAGGAATGCCATAAGGATATAGACCAGCAATACGCTAATGATGGCTGACAATACTTCTGCAAACAGAAAGAAAACAACATTACAAAAATTAGTCTCACGTCTATTTCTATTTCTAAATTAGAATGTGGACAAAGCCTTAATTATTTCAGCTATTTTATGGGTACTGAAACCCGAATGCACACCTAAGAGAAGTTGTGTGGTAAATAAATCTCAAAAAAATAGGGTTTACACACTTCCTTGTCAGTATATCCCTTAAATGATGTTTTCTCTTAAAACTTCCATGCAACCTATGAGTGTGATTTCTTCAGACAAGCCAAAGCTTTTGCCAGAGAAGTCACAGACAAAGGTCCGGTCCAAGGCAGAAGATAGATGATCTCAGACATCACCAGCCTACCTACAAATAAGAAAAAGGTTGATTTCAAGTGTCCACAGTACTAAGCTGGATTTAGAAATTACTTTTATATATCCCTTTGTATTTAGGATAGAGGAAAAAAAAATATAAAGAGATTGGGGAACCAAACAGTACAAACTGGTCAGCCGTATCACTCCTAATCTTCTGGACATAACTCTATGTACCTGTTACTGCAGGTTTCACCTGTGAACATCGCTTAATGTCAGTTTTGGTGTTGCTGTAACATGCTGGTTTAACATTATCTAATGTTTACCAAATATATTTCAAAAAAAAGAGTGTTATGACCAGTGTTCTGGTGTGGGAATTTTATCAGCAGGGACTTTCAAAAGGGCATGTAGTCTAAATAAAGAGAAAACTAGAAAGCTAATAAAAATATTGCATTGTCCTGCACCTTCCATTGCCATTTATATCTGTGGGAAGTGGTTTTCAGCTCTCTGAAAGGTTCCAGCTGTTCCAATGTGAGGCAAATAGGCCTGAATATTTTATGGGTCTGGTCCTTAGTGCAGTCTGCCTCAGTACCTGACATAAGAAATTGGCCTGGTAATGACATACATAAACCTGAGGAGGATGAGTCCATGCTAGTTTTAAGGTACCTACTATAAAGAATATAGGTATTTCCAAAGGGATTACTAAATTCCTTTTAATGTAAACATACTTTTATCCTCTAGCTTCACATTCAGAGAATGATTCCCCTGGTTTGTTTTGGTTTTTTTTAAAGGGAGGGGGCAAGATACCTGAGAGAGAAGACACTGGCCCAGTTAAGACTGTCTTGGTTATAAACAAGTTAATGCAAAGCTTTACAAAAAGCACTGGGGAAAACCTTAATGATAGATCCATTGTATTGCATGTAAATCTGCAGCCATGCCCGAGTAATCTGTAATCATTATGTGTAATGCTCATTACTGTCATCTTGCCAGATGGATCACTGGGATCTTATCCTTCCTGTGCAAATTCAAAGATCAGAGGTGGACTTTATTGACTTGGAACTGTAATGGTTGTTCTTCCCCTTTGTTTTACACATGTTGCTCTGATTTATTCCCTAGTGAGGGCAAATTTCTGTTGGCTGTACCATAGCTCTAAGAATACTTATCTGAGAATTGCCTCACTTCTCCCCCTGCTTTGAATCTGTCAGAGTGCAGTAAAACTTTGGTTACTGCAGGTGTTATTTCTAACTCAAACTACCTTAATTTAATTCATTAGATAGGACAATAAAAAAATTGCAGCTATATAATCACTTTGATAATCATTTGATCAGTATGCTGAATTTTAACCTTGCTCTGGGAGAAGAAACTCCCACCAACACGTTCAGCTGTTCGGTAGCATGTCGGTGCCTGGGTGAGTACCAGCACAACCAGGCAGTGTCAAGGCTCTGACAGGCAACTGTCACAGTCTCAGATGATTCCAGAACAACATGAAGATGCTGGAAATATCCATGCAAGTGGTAGTGTTCTTTACAAAGCTGGCAGATTATTCAGGGCAACAGCCTTTCAAAAAGAAAAAAAAAAACCCAAAAAACCAAACCCCATTGCTTAGAAGGTTTTCCAGAATGCTTTTTAAAAAATTTGTGAAGCCATAGCACATTAGCATTTACAAGAGAAATAACATAGTTTGGCTTTTACAGTCTAAAAACATGTTTTCTGCACTGGAAACCAATGGTTTCCTTGCAGTTTCTATCACAGTCGTTGTCATGTCAGCATTGTAGATGTGTGCTAAGATCTTTCACTTCTTGTGAAATGAGCTATGCACTGCCTCAGTGAATTGACTGATTCTGTCATTGCTAATGTTGTCTGCAGCAATGGAAAAAAGCCAGGTTCCATATCTGTGCTTAAATCTGCCCAGGGTCTTGCTGAGAAGGAGGTATCTCCACTTGGTGGTGAAACAGAATTCCTTTTGGCTTCGGAATATAATCCTTTTCAGACATGGCTGCAATTTGCATTATTTTGTCTTCACTTCCCTAACTCATTTCTAAATCTGTCAGCTTCCTTTTTACCACTGAAAATGGACCAAAACTGAAGATAGAGCATATGCATGATGTATTGAGAGAGAATTCAAAGAACTGAAAACTAGTGCTAATTTCCTTTTGGAATTTGACAAGACAACTAATAGGTGTGTTGTCTTTACAGTGCAATGTTTATGAGAAGGCGTTTGAAAATTGTCATTCTGCAAACAAAAGTGATGATGAGCACCAGCCACCTTGTTCATTAGAATACTTACTGTATGCATAGATTATCTTGAAATTTAATGCAAAGCAGGTCAGTGATGAGAGTTCTTGCACATATCCCCAGCTTTAAAAATGCTCCACTTTTTTTTTGAGAAATGCTCAGTCTGTACCCTATTTTAAACGTTCTGTCATGTTTTAACATCTCCCTTATGAAATGCAAGCTATTGTTGAGCTCATATTATTTGCTGACAAGCTTCTTATAGGTTCTTTAGAAAAATGTGTTACAGCAAGGATGTACCCTAGAAGCGGCTTTGTTCCATTGCCAAAATTCACTGATGTGTGAAACTGGGCCCTTGGGCCATGGCATTCAGACTGGGTGCCTAAATTCAGGCAAGTAAATGTCACAAATGTGACTTTTAAAAAAACTGTGTAGCGATTTTGAACCATCACACCTTCTATACTTGCAGAGGTTAAGGTTTGGCAGGGGGAGGGAGAAGTGGAGGGTGGTCTTTTGCAGAACCTTAACCACTTCTTCCTCACTGCAGCCAAAGAAACTCTTCTCCTCACCCCCAGGCGCTGGTTCTCCTCCTCTTCCTCCACAAAGCAGTAATGCTGCTACTTATGCAGAATGATTGGTGTAGAAAGGAACCCCTGGAAACTGTGTAGTCCTGCTCAAAGCAGAGTCAGCTACAGGTTGCTCAGGGCTGCGTCCAGATGGGTTTTGAGTATTTCCAACTGTGGAGCCTCAGCAACCTGTGGTAGTGTTTGACCACCTAGGGGCACTGAGCAGCAGAGAAAGAGTAACTGTTGCAGGACTGAGAAGCTGCTCCCTATAGTTTCTCCCAGGGAGAAGATGCTACTCAGGGAGACGATTGTGGGCAATATGGACTAATTCTATGTGCCAGATCTGCCCCATGATCAGTCTGGTCAGTATTTTTCTTGGCAGTAAAATGAGGGGAAGAAAAAAAACCAGAAAGTGAGGTGGCAGGAATCCCCAGGGATTTCTCTTTGCAATGTGCTATGAAGCCTTCAAAATAATTGAAAAGTCAGAAAATATACAGAACTGAGTAAGGTGGGTTTTTTTTAATGCCATAGGTAAATTTATTTTCTTTTTCTTAAGATTAATTCCTGTTTTAAGCTAGGCCATGTCATGTTCAACATATGTACTACTTGGTTTTAGAAAAGTTACAAAGACATAAACTGCTCATTATTTTTAAATAGAGTTGAAGTACTTATAAATGCTAGCAAACATCCCTTTGGAGAGCATGAGCAAATGCTAGGGGCATACATGCAAGGTCAGGTTTCAGTATTAGATGGCCTCCTATCACAAAATTAAAACTTCTTGAAAGAAAAGTTTGTAATGGGAAGTGCTGGCATTGTTAATGCTTTCTTGGTAAAGCCCCAAAGAGCTGTGGTAGTGTGCAGGGTTATGCATTCATGCATCAGTGATTAACTGATGACAAATGACTGGGAGCGATGGAGCTGTTAAATTCTACTGCTGATCAAGCAGCCAAAATAAGAATTGCAGATTATGATTAGGGAAGACTTTTTCAAATTCCTTACAGAATATACACCATAAAATGTATACAGCAGAGATAGCTAACTTGACATTAGAAATTATCTGTTTCATGAGAAATAAAGGTTGAAGCTTTTGGTAAAATGTCTAGAAAATCTGCAGCTATATATTATTAATTATTATATCCAGTTAGCAACCACATGAAAACTACCATTATTTCCAAACACAAAGTAATGAGTCCTGACAATACCTTTCCAAGTTTTAGTACATAATTCTGATTATATTTCTTTTCACAGACACCTAAAATGGACAGACATTAAGCAACTTACTGTATTGCAAACCATGGGACACTTTGACCTCTGCTTTCTATAGTTTGGGGAGTGCAAGAGGAATGCTGCTTTACACAGCTTCTGGCAGAGCAGAGCTCTCTGATGATATGCTCTTCAGAACTTTTTAGTTCTGGATTAAGAGGTCATTTTTCACATTGAATGGGACATTTTTCCACTGTCATAATTCTACCGAAGTCCTGGGCAGTAGCAATAATCTGTTGTGAACTGACTGACATGCTGATTCTGCACCAACAAGCTCTTCAGCGGGTCACACAAGCAAGTAACCTTGTTACAGCAGTGACTAACCAAAAAGTATGTCCTCCTTTTGCTTAACAGCCTCAACTCCAAGACACAAAGCTGCACAGGAGCCTGACCTAATGCAACAGCCCAGCAGCATATCACCCTTGTTCTTGCTGGGGACAGCTTCACTCCTGTGACCTCAGTTTAAACTTTTTAGGCCACAGTTCATTTGTAAAAAGTCATATTTACAATGTCATCATGTAACTAAGTCCCTAACCTTCCTCTTTATGATTCAAGATGAATCAATCCTTCAGAATTTAACTCTGGATCTGGCAAGTCCTAGTTCTACAGAGATGGAGAGGTTTGTCTTGCTCCCAGTGAGTGAAACTGCCATCAACCCTCACTTCTGGCTGAGGTTTAAAATTTACTTTTTTTTTAATTCTTTACTCCCTTATGGCAATACAACCTATGTAGTGAAAGGACATTCAAGTCAAGGTGTTGCAGCATAAAGGTTTGTTGCTACTTTCCTTCTAGTTACCTATTCTTCTAGAATTAGATGATGTCTACAGCTGTTGCTTAAAATACTCTGTTAGCAAAAGTTGATATGTACATACCTAAACGATGAAATCCAAAGGTGAACCTCTTTGTGGGAGATTTTGCAGACAGCCAGAGAGCAAGCAGGGTCAAAATAATACCACTAAGGTCAGTTAACATGTGAAGTGCATCTGTCATAATTGCTAGACTGTTAGCAACATATCCACCTGTAAACAAAGTTGGAAAAGTCAGGATGTATGACATTAATGATTCTGGATAGTGCCCTTTTGGCACAGCTTACAGTTATTTATGTTCAGAACAGTGCATTAAGCACATAAGAGCCCTTCTTATAATCACTAAACAGGGTGATTTATTTTCCCATTACAATCAGAATGCCATGCTGTAATTTAAAGCTACCGTAGTTACAAGTGCAGTGAAGAGTAACGTAGAAAGGCTTCACTCCTGTTACTCTCACAGAGAGTTCTGACATAATGTTTGCAAGATCAGACACAAAACAGTTTTTTATCTTTTCTCTATATATTATTGCACACGTGTTTAATCAGTTGACCTTTCATTAAACTACATCTGTTACATATTTTGACATTAGGGAGTAAGAAGAGAAATCCAGTGACTCAATGGCAAGGAAACTTACCCTGCTTCCTTTTTATTAGATTATCTTTTAACCTTCATTATTCCCTGTCCTGGCAAGGGTGTCTAAGTTCTGCCAATGTATATTGCAGACAATAATTCAATAACTTTCACTTGCACAGCATTTTTCTTTGTTATTTATTACCATCATTTGTTCTCACAATTATGAATTGCATTGAGACAAATAACCTCAGATCAAAGGTTAATATCTTTGTTCCAATTCAATTGCTAATGCTGCTATGGGATGGGTGAGAGATTTAAACAATGCACCTTTCTCTTAAGCATCCCTTATCCAAAGGGGAATCAAGGACAGGCTTAGTTTTCTTCCATACACAGGGAAGGTAAGCCCATTTTCTCAGGAAAGATAGGATCCTTAGTGTCAGCTCAGCTTTGATTTAGTTTCTCTTTTTACCTTGAGGTTGTCATTCAGCCCATAAATTCTAAGGAGCAAAGCATGCAGCTGGTGTGCCATTTGGCAGGCTTGAGGCTCCAGCTAACATTTTGACTAAAGGTATATAAGTATACAATTAAAACTGTCTTAGTGGAGAGGCTGACCATGAGGAAATAGCAAAGAGAAATTCACAACTAGCTCACTGCTTTCAAGACTAGTCATAAAATGTGTGTGTGTATGGCTGTAGGTGTCTGTATCTACACACCTGCAGAGAGCTATGGTCACCTCCCCAGGCAAACACAAGCAGCATGGCTGATACTGTAGTATTGCTTGTACTGTGGTAGCTACCAAATATACTGCATTTCAACCACTTCCTTTCCTCTATCCCCCCTTCTTCAGTTGTTGGTAAGTTGAAGTCAAATTCTTCTAATAACTTAGATTTTCCAAAAACGATCAGAGATAAAAATAATGAGGTCTTAAGATTTAGCAATTCAGCAGCTTTATGAGTAAAATGCATTATGCCTTTCCTTTCTGAATTAGTTCTCACCTAATTTTTTTAAAAATTACTCAGAAATTTGCAACTCAACCTCTTTATAGTCAACACAGAAGAAATAATTTATGTCTAAGGACATTCAATTCAGTAGTTTGCACATATGATAACTTAAAGCATACATGTGAATTCACATGTATTAATTTTGCAAATCACTTCAGTCCAAGAGAAGTCAATTCTCTTTCAGCTAGCCTGTCACATTTAAAGACTTTATAAATAAAGTGATAAAGAAGGAATTCAGGTGCTGAAGCTAATCATAATGCAGCATGTGGATTAAAAAACCATAATTGAGAGATATGAAATCCTGAAATCAAAGGTTCTCTGTTGCCAAATGTATCGGTTCATTGCTTGGTTAAAGGTACTGCCAAGGGCTGTTTAAACACAATTGGCAACTTGGAAGAAAAAAAAAGACATCTATAACCTTTACAAACAGACAGCTTGATGGCTCACCACTGTTCTCAGTGACCTGTGAAGGACAGCAGTCCTCATGAAGAATCAATTAGAAAACTAAACATAGCTGAAAGATCAAAACCCTGTCAGAAAAGCTAACTAGGACTTGCAGGATGCTTTTAATTTCTTGATAGAAAATGGTTCCCACAAAATGTAAGTTACCTGACTCTCACAATGACTGTTCATCCAATTAAACAACAAACACTGAGGTGGGCTAGGGTAATGAGCTTGGCTATACTTTGGAAAAAACATGCCAATCAAGATTTCACAAAAAAGCTTCTGAAACAAGATTTCCTTCATCTTGACATCTGTAACAGACAGCAGAAAGATTTTTACTCAACAAATTAATTGTCTGATAGGGTCTTCTGCCTTTTTATCAGAAATTCAAATCTCTTGTGGATCACAGAAAGAAGTCAGTTAAAAAGTCCTATATGATCAAACAAAATTTCCCAGATACCTGAGCCTATATAGTGATTCAAAAAGTTCCAAAATTTGAAACCAACCAGACAGAACACAATATGGGGCTGGAGCAAAATAAATTAAACAAGTACAGCACTGACCCAGAACTTGAGGGCTCTTTCTTTAATTACTCATTCTGCTGCTGATTACTTGCTCTATGACAAGTCATTCAGGTCAAGATCCACAGAAGTACAGAGATATCCAAGTCTTCTATTTATTCTCTGTGGTAGCTGGATGCCTGAATAATTTATGGGGCTGGCCCTTAGTGCTGTCTGCCTTGGTGCCAAACAGGGCTGGTAATAGTGTACATAAACCTGAGGAGGATGAGCCCACGCTGCAGTGCTAACTAATGCTTTGTACGGACAAATCTGGCACCCTCAGCTAAGCCTCCAAGTCCTGGCTATTAAGGGAGAAACAGATGATGTGACAGTAATGAGAGTGTATTTTTTACACTCAACACTTATTATTTCTAGAGCTGTCCCTGCACTAGCTATGCAGAGGTCTACAGTAGCGTGCATGGGATCAGAAGCCCCTAACATACACTTTTAGTGACAGCTGGCAACAGGTCAGATGTTATTGAGTAAGGGCCCCTTCAGATGAACTCTGACATGAATACAATCAAATAAAATTACTCTCATGGTAAAGGATGCTTATCACTATGCTTATCAAATTTACATGAGCTCATGCTAAACCAAAACCTCAGCCAGAGAAAAAAGACATAGCTGGAGGGGGGCCCAAATTCAGACAGATTCCTGCAACAGGTTTGATGTGAAGTGCCTTATCTATAATGAGCTGATGTATTGTGGCACTGTTATTACTGGCTAATCGCACACTGAGAGGTGCTGAAGGACAAACCCACTTTTTTTCCCCCTAATAACCCATATTCCAGAAATAAGGCACCAAATAGAATTGGTGTGGATACAGTCAGTATTCTGGTCTCTCTCTGAAAAAACAGATCACTTCTCTTTCCACTTTTTCCTATGCATGTGGGAACAAGCTGTGTTATGTGTACTTGAGGAATAGTTTTTCTCCCTATCCATCTTGTAGAAGTTTCTGTTTTAAAGATAAAATTCACAACTGTCCTAGGGTAAGTGAAACAAGAGCTCACTTCACATGAGCAAATCTCAGATCTTCAGTCTTTACTGACCACATCTGCATAAGTGAGGAGAATGTAGGTCCCATGTCATTACAGTTAAGACAGCTCCGTTCCTTACTTCCAGAAGGTTTTTGTAACTTGGTTGTTTTTTTCTGGTAAATCATGGCAAATAATTAATCTGATTATCTCCAATTTAGACTCCTATGTTAAAGTGAAAGCAATTTAAAAGCAATTAATTATTATTGATGCTAGAGAGACCTGGCTCAACATACACATCAATATACTGGTACTGTGTATTGCTCCCTACTACTTCAAGGCATGGAGGTATCCAAAAGACAGATGGTAACAAGACACTGATGCTGCTAAGTTAACATATTAAAAGACAAATACTATCCTTTGTAAAAATAACTAGATAATGGCAAAAGTGTAACATTTAATAGCTCATCTGAGCATCCAAGTGACCTTCTACTTAACATACTACTACAGCCTACTAAATAAAAGCGCTGTCGTTTTATAGACACTGCTGTATAATGCTCAGGTTCTCTTCAGCCTGAAGAGCGCATGATAGCCTGCCTTTTTGAGGAAGCAACAAAAGCTAAACTTGAGCTCCAGCTTCATTCTGACCCACAACAATCAGATGCTTACACAGGAACAAATTTCCAGGTAAAAACTCACCCAGCTTCTGGCAAGTACTAACAAAAACCCACACAGAATATAATCAAACTACTTGGTATTCTTACGTGTTGTAATGGCCAGTGTTAAAATACGTATTATTTTAATTGACTTTGCTTGTATGATTTATGTCTGGATGGAACATATGCTAGTCCAGGGCACAGTAGTTGGAACTATCAGGAAGTTGAGAGAGTGACTTCTTCCCTGGATTGTTATTGATAGCTCAGGAGTTGTCTTTTCAGTTGTAATGGAGTGTATTGCTGTATCTGGTGAATAAGGGCAGATATCCCCCAGTATTAGTTTTGCTGCTATGGCCAATGTAACACTTGGCAACTTGTCTCTCCTGTTGAAAACACAGCAAGATTTTATGGCAGGTAATTAAAAAATACTGAGGATGAAATTGTTCTTTATCTCTGTAATAAAATGTCACTTCTCCCTTTCTGAGGGCCCCTTACAAACTTTAAAAAGAAGCTTACAAAGGGAACTAAAAAGACATTAGACATCCCCACACACACACAAAGCCTGTTTTGTGCCATTTTGGGGAGACTGATGAGGTTCAGGTAAGGGAAGTTGCAAATTCCTCTTTTCTTGCCTGGAAAACACAGGCGGACTTCGCTCCTTTTCACTCTCTGAACTTGCGGCTAATCTCTCTGATATCTCTGAGAGATGGTTTCTCTTAGTAAATATTTAAAACCCAGGCCGGAGCAGCGCAGCAGGCTGAGGCGCCCGGGCCGGAGAGCCGGCAGAAAACGCCCCCGACTCACCTATGAGCTCCCCCGTCATGAAGAGCAGGTAGAGGAGGGCGGCGAGTGTCAGCCGCTTCTTCACCTTCCTCAGCTTGGAGCGCTCCCGCCGACTGCTGCAGCTGCTGCAGGGGTCCGGCCGGCCGGCCCGGGAGCTGCGCAGGGCGATGTCCCGGTCCAGCAGGGACTCGTCGTCGGAGGGCAGGCCCAGGGGGGCCCCGTTCACCGGCGTCTCCGGGGCCGCCTCTGAGGCGTCGTCCGACACCACCACGCGCAGCTTGTTAAACCTGGGAAAGTCCTCGTCCCCCACCTCGTCCGAGAAGTCAAAGGCACTGGAGTCGTTCAGGAACAAGGGGTCCTCGCTCCTCCGCAGCAGGGACTTGATGCTCGTCCACAGGCCGGGCCCAGCCATAGCGGCGGCGCCGGGGGCCGCGCCGGTTGCGGCCGATCCGGAGCGGGCGGCTCCGTTGGCGCAGCTCCCCCTCGCAGGCGGCGCCTGTCCGCTCGCTGTCCCGTCAGGGCATGGCCCCTACATGGCCCCGCCGGGCCCTGCGCAGGCCGTCCGGAACGCTACGCGGGGGATCTGCCGCGGAGCGCCCCGGCACTCCCGAGCCACGCCGCCGCCTCCCGGTACTCACGGCACCCCCGCCTCCCCGCCCGGCACCGAGCTGTGAGGCGCCGCGGGGGCTGTCACCCTCGGGCCACCTCACGAAACCCGTCGCTCAGCCGGCGCAGCCCCGGTCACGGTGTGGCCGGGCAAGCGGCGCAGGGCACAGAGCCGCCTCCCTGCCGGCGCAGGGGGAGCGCCGCCGCCATGCGCGTCACATCCATCAGCGCCGCGCTCCGGGCATCCGCGCCTCAGCCGAAACCCCTGCGCGCTCCCGCGCCCGGCGGTACCCCCGGCGGAGAGCGGCAGCAGCGGGCGGGGAGGGGCCGGCAGATGGGAGCCGGCATCCCCTGCGCGCCCGCGGGCCGCCGGCACTGCGCCTGGGCCGTCCGCACGCGAAGGCCTGAGGTTCGAGGCCCGCCCCCGCCGCGCCCAGCACTGACCGCGGCGCTGGAAGCGCGGTGGGGGGGTTCGTCCGGTGCAGTGGCGGTCGGCAGAGTCCGGCCTTGCTGCACCCGCGCTTCCCTTCCGGTAGCCCAGCAGGCTGTTCCCATCCCGACGTGTGTTTGTGTGGAGAAGATAAATGTCACGCCAGGTTTACTTTACTTTAACCGTAAAAGCCTCCGACACTATAAGAATGGAAGTAGGATCAGTTGGTAGACAAGCAGCTGTTTTCAGCTGCATAGTTACGCGCTCTGGCTTCAAATTCTAAAAGGCACAAGTTTGCACTGTGTAGCTTCTTTTCTGTCTCTTGCTGTCAAAGGCTGGGCTCTTTACATGGTTCCCAGTAGCTCCTGTTAGGGTAGTGTGGTAGGAGACATGCATGCCTTTCTGAACATTCCTTAAAGGATGAAGAGAGAAACAAACCTCGGAGGCCCTGCTGTCATGTAATTCCTTTCATAACTGTGCTCTAACTTAAAAATTAATTAGATTTTTTTTCCTTTACTGTTTCTGTTGAGAGGTTATTACCTCTGCTGACTGGTCTGAGTACTAGAAATTTTCTCCTCATTTCCAGCCTACATGTATTCAGAGCCAGTTTGTACCCGTGGCCAAATTTTGTTACTGCGTCAGTCAGTTCCCTAAGTCATAAACATTTCTGGAAAAACACGCCTGCCTGAGTGAAAGTACATATCCTGTTTTCTGACAGTTGTGTAGAACTGCTAGATTTTGGAGAATGGCACTCCCTTTCTGCTCAAGGGCTGATAGCAAATTCTGGCACGCATCAGGGCGGCGCTGCAGGATACAGGGTCAGCCCCTTCTTGGAACAGGCCCTGTGGGAGGGGAGTCATGTGTGGTAAACTGGCCTTGGGTGGAGATTGATTATTGTTGTTTTCCGTAATGATGTCCAAAAATAAACAGTATTGTGCATTATCTGAGCTCCCTTGATCCTTTACAATGTGGCTGTTGTTCTGTGTAATCTCAAATTATTCTTCCTCAGGTGGCTGAAAAGGTTTCACCCACCTTGTAACTCCCCCATCAGGGTTGGTTTATCAGCACAATTGTTTTGGGGCCAGGTGATGAACTGTATCCCTGAAATGGGACAGAATTAAAATATATCTATTGGAGGGGGTTGGGATGTATTTGTATGCATAACTGAGACTGCTTCCACTGTCACAACTTGCACAGACATCCATATAACAACTGAGGGGACAGTGGGTGTGGGAGTCAGAACGAGCGCTCAGGGCTGGGAACCTGTTAAGCCAGCCTTGCTGCTAGGGAAGCACTCCCAGCTGTGTTCCAGTTCAGCCCTTCTTGATGATGCTGTTCTCCTCTCTGGATGATTTAACTCGCTCTGTGTTTTTCCAGGTTCTGTCCTCAAGTGAGCAAGGACACACATGCATGAATGACTAGCCAGGTAGGAGCTGCCAAAACAACTGCTTGCAAAACTGTCTTTAAAATGTTCAGCTTTGCATTGGGGGTTGAGGAATATGCTCATGCTCAGAAACTTACAGTGCTGAGAAAGGGCAGTAAGTTGATAGGACTTAATTCTCTAAACCAGTGCACTGAGGTTTGCACCTTGCCTTTCAATGAGTAACTAAAACCAGGGTTTTTTTAACTGTTGTCAAGAACCAAGTCATACATTGTCAAGATGAACCTCTGTTGAACAAAGCCTTTTGTGACAGCCTGTTTCACTCAGCTTCTTTATGATGATAGCCGAGGCTGTACTCTCTCTGTATTCTCATTTACTTAATAAGGGCAGAGAGCCTTTAAGAAGTTACCTATTAATGGAAAGTATTTTCGTTTCATGCTGGCATCCCTGAAGTCATGCAAGACTTGCAAAGCAATGGTTTAAAACATACTACTTGCTATACAATTTAAGCTAATCTACTCCATTTTTACTCAGATTTCTAGAGTAGGGGTTGTGTGTTGCTGCATATGTAACTGCTTAAATCAGTTACAACAATAAACCCCAGAATGTCTGGGTGAGAGCATTGCATTTCTCAACACAGTCGCCACAATATAAAGTGAAAAGGAAACACGATCATTTGTGGTTAGTGTCACATATGTAGGCATTTATCTTGTCAGCAGTCTGAAGTTTAACAGCTTCCCAGCATACCAGCCTGTGATCTTGTTGAAAGGGTAGGTCCTCAGCATGAAAGCTAGAAAGTTGCTCACAAACTTTGGACAAGAGAGTAGGTGTTGAATTGCTGTAGGATTAGGAGTAGCAAGTAAGTGCAGGAATACAGCAGAGGACTGGAGGAGAACAGGAGAGAAAGGAGGGAAGTGTTCCAAGACAGTAAACACAGATTTGGGCACATTACTGCCTGTGGCTGGGTAGCAGAGCCATCAGCTGAGGAGTCTAGGTTCTTCAGTCTCCTTTGTGTAGTGTATGGCTAGAAATCCAATTCAGCTAATTATATAGAGATTACCTCAGCATGATTTTCTTTCTGATTAATTAAAGCTATTTCACTCTGTGGCTCCATGGGTTATGGAGTTTGTTGTTGTGTGGTATATTTAGATAGCTATGTTAATATTAGTGCTGATTTTGCACAAGTCCTTGAAATTAAGTATTTAGTCCAGCAGGTAACTGTGCTTTTTTATTAGTTGACCCAGATGTTTATATTCCTTCTTACAGGGCTCGCTTACCTTCCTTTTCAAACACCTTTTTCTCTTAAAATAAAACCTTACCTAATCCTTCACAGGGTAATGGCACCAATAACGGACTTGGGAAATAGTTACTGTGAAACAGAATGGTTTGTAGAGGAAAAGAAACAAGAGGCTGCCTATCAATCTCTTTTTTTTTGGAGCACTTGGGTTGATAAATAGTTAAATTTTAACTTGTCTAGAAAAACAGTTGCCAATTTTATATTCCAGTCCTTGGGTCTATTTCTGCAAGACGTGGGAGGGCCTGGAACATGCAAAGCAGGAGCACAAATCTGAAACTCCCACATCTCAAGTGAGCCTATTTCAGAGCGATTATCTCACTTGTTCTTACTAGAAATTCCATCTGGAAGCTGAGAAGTCTTGTTTCCAGCGAAACTTTCCCAAAAAGTTTCTCCCCC
>VZTU01009334.1:48645-92373 GCA_013400835.1 Zapornia atra
TCCAAAAAATTTCCCCCCCCCCCCCCCCCCAACTTTATATAAAACCGCTAGCCAGTTGTCACTGAGAATTTGATTTGAGGCTGTTTAAGTTCCTGTGCTGCAGTCCAGCTCCAGACCAAGCCTTTGATGCTTTGTTTTTTTAAAGCAAAAGCAGCAAAAGGAAGAAAACCAGGTTAGTTTTTAATCTGATGACAGAACAGTGACATAGTTGTGATCAAGTTAATAATATACATCTGGAGAGAAGAAGAGAAGTCATTTGCAATGATAGTGCTGTTAAAAAGGCCGGGTTTAAGGATGACAGCTTATCCCAAGTGTCTCTTTTCTGCCTCAGTGTGTTTCCAAGAAGCATGAGTGGGACCACCTGAACTTAACCTTGGGGGTTTATAGGGACATTGCATTTCAGAGCAGTTCCCTGGCCTGCTTCTCTCCACAGCTGTGCCCGCCCTTCCCGAGAGGCTTCTGCGGGTACAAGATGCGAACCGCACGGTACCGTCCTGAGGCGGGTTTCGTGCGACAACAAAAGGCACCGGCGAGTTACTGCAACTCCCACCGGGGAGCTGGGGACAGGGCGGGCACGGAAACAGCCCCCGGCACTCGAGCGGTGGGTGATCCGCGCGTCCCCGCAGAGCGAAACGCCGCGGTGCGGAGGACAACGCTTCGCTCCCGGGGCGCGGACGCGCAACCGCGGCGCCCGCCGGTGGGTTCTGCCCGCCTCAGCTCCGGCCCCGTCCTGGGGGGCTTCGGAGTCGCCCCGAGCCCGCAGAGAGAAGGGGAGCGCCGCGCTCGGGCTCGGAACGTCACTCATACGTCATTTCCACGTCCGGAGCGGCGGCCTCTCTAGACCGGAACGGCCGGGGGAGGCTCATGGTGAGGCGGCAGGGAACGGGGCAGCTAGCGCCGTGCCGCCCCGCTCGGTGAGAGCGGCTGGACTCCCGCTGCCCGGCTGGCCCTCCTCCCGTCGCAGTCTCGGCCTCAGCCCGGGCGGTGGCGCGGGGAGCAGCAGCGATGAATGTCGCCGAGCGGCCGGAGGTGAAGGCGGCGGCTGTGAGCGGCCCCGGGCGCTCGCAGAGTACGTGAGGGTCGGCCGGGCCGGGAGGAAGGCGGGTGCTAAGAGGTCGGAGGAGAGAGCTGGGCCCCGGCCCCGGTCAGAGCCGAGCGTCCGCGCGGCACGCCGTGGCCTCGCTCTGCCGCCGGGGAGGGCGGCCAGAGGTCTCACGGCGGGGTTCCCTCACGGCGAGGTTCCCTCCCGAGCGAAGCGCCTGCCGCAGTTTTCTCCCATGCGGGGCGGCTCGGGGATTAAAGGGGGGGCTACTTTGCAGGGCCTCTGAGCGGTAGAAATCATGCCCGCTTGCTCCGATAGCTGTTAACCGAATCTCGCAAACCTTTGGAGTCAGCGTGCCGTGTTTTAATGAGGGCCCTGTCCGTCTCGGGTGGCCGGCAGGCCTTCGTTCGGCACGCCTACCTTTATTCTCTACCTTGGAAAGCAGAGAGCGGGGATGCGAGCAGGTTTAGGTGTTCTTCATGCCTAGCTGCAACAATTAGTAGAGCCTTTTCTTTTTCCTTTAGTAGACTCGAGTACTTGCCACTCCTTAAAATTCTTTTTTTTTAATAAAATGTGTTTTGAATACTTTCTCTCTTTCTATTCTGCCTGTGTTGAGCTTTCTGGTGGTGAACAGTGTTCACTGGGGGTCAAGGAGGGATGAAAAGGGGGAGGAGAAAGGAAGCAGAGCTTAGCTGATAAAGTGCAAAGAGTTATTACTTCAATGTATAAAGGTTTTGCTTTATAAACAGGAACATCTATGTGCTGTAGGTGAAACTTGGAAGTGTGTGCTGACACTCAGCGTTGCTGTTCTTTGCTGTAGGTCCTGGTGATACATCTCCAGATGAGGGAGTAGTAGCAGATCTGCCTTTAATAGATGAGAAAGCAGTGGAGCAGCTAACTGAAGGGTTGATTTCTCATTATCTGCCTGATCTTCAGCGATCAAAATCAGCACTACAGGAACTTACGTAAGAAGTTGGTTGTAAAAGTTTGGTTCTATGTGCATACTTTGTTTGCCACTTTTTTCACTATAATGTTCTAGCTGTCTTTAACTGGAATATAGTTTATTGTAGCATTTTTATGTTCTGACTTGTAGCATCCTGAATAGTTAAATGATAAGTGTAGCCTATCAGCACTATGACTGAAGGGTATATAATGCTAAGACACCAAAGTCCCCTAAGCCAAGTATACCAGAAGATGTGCAGATTTCTTAGATGTTTGTTCACTTCTGTAGTGGAAAATCTGCTGAAAGCTGGATTTATTTTGTTTGCAGAGATGCAGTTTGTTTTCAGGGCAGCTTTTAGAGCAGTATGTTGTTTGTTACCCAGTCTCTAGATGGTGTTGCAAAAGATATGTTTAGAAAATATAATTAAGGAGCAAAGCAGATAAGAATTCTTTGTACTAGCATATTGCTGGTAACTGAGACTAGTTTTTATTCAAGTGCAGACTGGATTTTTGCTGGGATGCAAAAATACTGGAAAGGACTTTACACAGAGCCATCTTTGGTTTTGCAGGGTATGTTGGTTTGGATAATGCATTGTGTGGTTATACTGCCAACAAGGACAGCCTCTGTCTGGAAACAATTTAGCTGATTTATCTGGGATGGAAGATGCTTAATAAGCATCAAGGATCCACACAGGTTCTCCTCAGGAATAACTGAGTCCTGCAGCATCATGCAGAGGCAACAGAGTAAAAAGTCAAGAGCTAGTTGTTTTTCCTGTCATTCAGCCTGGGATGTTTACTGCAGGGTTTTTAGATATTCCTCCTGGATGTCTTATCATGGTGTATGATAGCAGTTAAATTTGTGTGTACTCAGCTGGGATGTTCATAAAACTGTTTACTTGGTCATTATTGAGATCACGTAGCAATGATTATCCGATATTGGGGAGCATGTATTTATATTGCTGTGATCAAAAGTAGTGTTTATTTAAAAGGCTGATTTAAAAGCACATGTGCTGCTTTACTTCAGTTTTATGCATCTTTTTTTGTTTCAGACAGAACCAAGTGGTGTTACTAGAAACATTAGAACAAGAAATTTCAAAATTCAAGGAGTGTAACTCCATTCTTGATATCGATATGTTGGTAAGTACTATTAATGCTTTCTTAAATCTAGA
This sequence comes from Zapornia atra, assembly GCA_013400835.1. NCBI lineage: Eukaryota > Metazoa > Chordata > Aves > Gruiformes > Rallidae > Zapornia > Zapornia atra. The sequence goes on from VZTU01009334.1 coordinate 51,799, forward strand.
CTAGTGTAGATTTTCTTGCTGAAGATATTTGTAGCAACTTGTGGATTTTCCTTGTTCTTAATGACCCACAGGGACAAATTGTTGCTGGAGAGGGTGCAGAACGAGCATTTCTTTAAAGAGGAAGGGCACTGGGAAGACAAAGCAGGCTCAGTCAGCCAGTGGTAGTAAGTCTAGTTGTTCAGAACCAGTAGCCAAAGCGATCATATGCCATTTTTCAGTCAGACTGAGGCTCCAGTGAGAGCCCTGTGCACCTCTTCAGACTAGCAGAAAGGGACCATGAAACGCTGCTATGTGGTGCATATACTTGTAATATTTTTATTCTGCTCAATGAATCTTAAATCAGTCCATTGCTGGATGTACCTGTTGAGATCTGGTAGTTTTCTATATTAATACATATAATATGTAGACTCTATAAACCTTGAACATGTTGATTGCTGTTTTGCTGTGTAGCTTTATAAAACAACTATTCCAACTTGACAGTCACTGACTTAACTTACGTTTTTTTAAGTTTTCAGAAGCTAAATACTATCACAACAAGCTGGTGAATATTAGAAATGATATGATGATGCTCCACGAGAAGACATCAAAGTTAAAAGTGAGTGGGATAAATATTTTTACTTTCCAACAAAGAAGTCAAGAGTGTATCATTAAATACCCAGCTTTTCGTTTGGATGCGTGCTGAAAGTTCTGATTAAGAGAGAAACTTCAGTCCTTTTTTAAAATTGACATTTTCAGTAGTACCAAACCATGTATGTTTTTGAACTTTCATGAGTTGCTTGAGGTAGGAGTGTCTGAACTACTAGTAAAGCTCAGTGTTGGCATCATGTTTAGGCAGTATCGGAATCAGAGAATTGTTTTGGTTGGAAAAGACTTTTAAGGACATCAAGTCCAACCATTAACCTAGCACTGCCAAGTCCAACCACTAAACCATGTCCCTAAGCATGGCATCTGCACATCTTTAAAATGCCTCCAGGGATGGTGACTCAACCACTTCCCTAGACAGCCTGTTCCAGTCCTTGACAGCCCTTTTGGTGAAGAATTTTTTCCTAATACCCAACTGAAAGCTCCCCCAGCACAACTTGAGGCTGTTTTCTCTTGTCCTATTATTACTTAGTTGGGAGAAGAAACCAGCACCCTCTGGCTACAACCTCCTTTCAGGTAGTTGTAGAGTGCAATAAGGTCCCCTCATCCTCCTTTTCTCCAGGCCAAAGAACCCCTAATTCCTTTAGCTGCTTTCTCATAAGACTTGTGCTCTAGACCCTTTGTTGCTCTTCCTTGGACATACGCATTGTTCTGTTGTGTAATTCATTCCAACTAGTTCTCTTTGCTGTTTGAGTTTCTGTGCCTTTTCAGTGAAAACCAGATTGTCATAAGTGTAAGAATTCCTTCTGCTATCTAATGTAGTATTCAGTGGCAGAAGTTGCAATTACTTTCTTGTCTTTCTGCTTAGAAAAGAGCACTGAAGCTGCAGCAAAAGAAGCAGAAAGAAGAACTAGAACGAGAACAGCAACGTGAGAAGGAACTTGAAAGAGAGAAGCAGTTAACAGCAAAACCTGCTAGGAGGACATGAAAGCAGAGCATGCAACAACTTGTCTGAGTTAATTCTTTCTGCATTCTCTGGAATTAAGGCAGAGTTTGCTCCAGCTGGGCTCTAGCTGTTACTAGCAACACTCTACCCTCTGATATTACAAATTTCAGAATGTTGGTAATAGGGTTGGTAACATTCAATTTTTTTTTTTTTTCTTTTCAGCCATTCAAGTTGCCTTCTTCTATAATGCTATGCAGTTTGATGTTGTTATAATGTAAGTTAAATTTTATATATATATACACATATGTATATAGGAGAACTTGGACATCACAGTTTTAAATACGTGTCCATTTTTTTTTTCTTCTTCTGATGTTTAGAAATCTGAGAGCTGTTTGGTGATCAGCATACATGTTTTCCAGACAAAAATACAGGATACTAGTTAAAGTTCTGTTCTCATCCCTGGACTTTGGCTGAAACTATTTTGATTTGGGCAGTTGATATTTCTTCTTGATGCCCTGATGGATAAATACCAACTTTTTGTGCAGCCTTAGTTTGATGCACCTCTAATGAACTTCCAGGGCATTTGCCTGAAAGCTCACTTTTTCCTAGCAGTTTGGGATTTGGTTTGGTTTGGGTTTTTTTGTCATGAACTAACATAAGAACATCTTTAAAGTAACTTCTGAATAATTCTCCAGCTGAATTGTTTGGGGCAGGGAGAAGTGGAACACCAGACTTGGAATTGATGTGTACGCAATACAGAGATTAATGAATTTGTGCTTTCACAAACATTTGAGTCAAACCAGGGAACTTGTCTCTGTAGTGCTCAAACAGGAAGTCTGTGTGGTCTAAGCAGACTTCTGGGGTATTAGAAATTAGTTTCTTTATTTTGTGTGACAAAATAAAACGCAACCAAAATGGAACCATTTCCACACAATGTGAATTTCAGGTACTTGTAGGAAAAATTTCTGCATTTAATTTTTTTTTTTCCTTAAAATTATTCATTTGCACTTCAGGGCTATATAAGAGAATTTTGTTTTCCTGTCCTCACCTGATGTGATGATTAATACTGTGTACTGATGATAAATGCAGAATGGAGATTGATACTTGTTTCTCTGTTGCAGCACATGGTGTGGACTCTTACTCAAATGAATGTATATATTGTCTAGACTGGTAAAAGAGCTTTAAATTATTTGTTCCTACAGTCTAAAAAACTAGGTATTTTATATCTGTATTAATTTTTAAGTAGTAATGTAAGTAGCAAGTTTTGAAGTAAGATGAAGAGTAAGCCATGTAAAGTTTTCCATAACCTGAGCATGGTAAGATATCAGAGGGACACAGTCAATTTTACTCTTTCTTCCCTTTTAGATGACTTACACAGGCTACACCTGCCTGGACTTTCCTGTATTACAATCTTCTGAATTCCTGATTTCCTGTTCCTAATATTTGTGATATTTTTTTTCCTTTTTTTTTTTCTCCTTTGAAAGATGTACCCTAATGAGTAATCATCCCAGATGCAAGATAAACTGGGATAATGTTTTGGGGCCAGGAGAACAAACTGCTTAAAAGTAGTCTGAAGAGACACTGCAGTGCTGTTACTGAAACAGCCATGGGTTAAAACTTTCCACAGGTATTTTTCCTTTAAGTGACTTGTGCCTATTAATGACTAGTGGATTGTTGACCTCTCTGCTGTGGTTTGTGTGTGTTTCTGAAGAGAAATGTAAAAAATTTCCACAATCCATTACTGTACAAAATGAAATACTGTTTAAATATGTTATTTTGTAATGTAACTTCAAAATTAGATTCTGGGAATTTCAACAGTTCTTATTAAAGTGTAACATGAAACTAGAGGTCTTGGTATCAAAATGAGAATTGAATTCCTGTGGTATTTCTTGATTTGTGTTCCCTCATCTAGAATCCAATTTTGTGTTTCAAGTTGTGGTGGCTTTTTCTGAAGAGTTGTGGGGGGTTTTTAGTTTTGTTTCAGAAAATCATGGGTATTTTTACAGAAAGTACAGAATTCTAAGCATAGAAATGTATGCTTTTGCAATTGTATATTTCAGTGTTTCTTTGGAATAATTTATGATTAAAAGAATAAAAGCTTTCAGTGCTTATCTAAGGAATCTCATACTCACATGCAAACATGTAATAACTTTTCCCATAGAATTGCTGTAAAATTTGGGGTTTGTTTGAATATGGAGATAAACTTCTGTGGTTGCATTAATATGCACAGCTAGAGTGAGTAATTCTATTACTGTATAAATTTAGTCTTGCATGATTTTTAGAAAAATCACTTACCAAGTAGATAAATGCAGTGGTGTTGGACACTTTCTTACTGACTTTTTATTCCATCCACTTGAGGAGATGCAGCTAGCTGCATCTTTTTTCAAACATAACAGCTTTAAAACAGGACAGGGTATGTTGTGCTCTTTCATACTCAATGTGTGCACTTGTTTTTAAACTAGCAAGCCATAGCAGCAGAAGACACTTAACTCTGCAATAACTGAATTTTTATTTTCTAAGAGTCTATGAATTTAGGAATTACTGTGGCTAACAGTTTCCTGTGCTTTAATCTTGGCTGTTGTTAACCTGGATGCTTAATTTGTGTTCCTCCTCCTATAGCTGTACATCTTTTACAGTTGTTAATTCAGTGGAATCTGGCTTTTTCAGTGATAGTGGTAGCTTTGCCATGTTCACAAGACAGGTATTTGTTTCTTCTTGGAAGATCCCTACAGAATGTTTCCTCAGGTTTTATTCTGTGTGCTGTGGTAGGGGTTGTTTCTGTAGCTGTTCTCATTGTATTCTACCAGCCCAGGGTTTTCTCTGGCTTAGTGAGAACTGTGCTTTAGTTAAGGCTTCCTGCCACCTACTGCTTGTTTTGCAGCAGTGCTGGCTGTTCTTTAATTCCAAGCTCAATGCTTTCATGCCTCACCTTGCAGGGGTCAATTTTTTTACAAACCTCATTAAATCTAATTGGTTCTTTGAGCTGTGTTGGATTAGTTGTGTGAATATCCTGGAGTTACTGGTAAAATGCTGCAGGACTTGACCATCTGCATGAACAGAGATTAGAGCAGTGTGATGTATGGCTATTCACACCCAGTATGCACTAAGTTTCTGGGGCAATATCTGAAGGTGTATTTATTCATTTATCTGTTTCAAATCAAAGTGTAAGCCTAAGTTCAAGTAAACAGTTTTAGCTTGCATATTGCTGCTTTGTAGTAATACAGAGTACACTTGTACATACTTTACTTTTCTCAGTCCTTGGCAGAGTCATTTGTAGAAAAACTGGCACCAAAACTGGACAGTCCTGTCCCCACGACCACTGGTTTGTGTCGACCAGCAGAGAGCAACACACAATTCAATAGGAATTTTAGGTGAAGCCCTTTATTGGTTGAAATCACACAGATTCTATACCTTTATTGTTGCAAATGTGGCAAGCTAAAGAGCTGCTAATTGGTTACACACACTGTTCACACAGTATTGATTGGTTGTGATTATAATGAGTTCTGATAAACCTATCTTATAACTAAAGATATTTAGTTTACCTTTAATGCCTAAAAGTATCTGCACACCTGCTGTTTTTAACCTCTTGTTATGGTTGGTTCCTAACATGTTCAATTACTTCCAAGTACCTTCCCATAACTCCTTCTTGGTTCAGGGCAGTCTGTATCCCTGTCATTAAGGTCACTGTGTTTTGAGAATGTGATTGTTAGGATCCTCTCAGCATGAGTAACTTTTCCTTTCTCATGGGAACAGAAGAATATTGCCAGGGCCTAAGTCTTGGGAGAAGAAAGCTAGGCTGCTAGCAGGCCTGCTGTCTTCCCCAATACTGGTTTGTGTCTTGAAACCATCCTTTGTGATAGCAGTGCAGCTGAGAACTCTTATGATGTCAAATTTAATTTTCTTGAATATTCTGTATGTAGGTGATCAGACTAGAGCTGAGGGGAAGAACAGCTCTGTTACTAGTACCTGACAGTGTCACAGCAGTGCTGGTGAGGAGAGTTTGTACCATTTTTCTTCCATGCAGTAACTGTTAGCAAGCAGGGATCTGGGTGGTTATGACTAACTCCATAATCTAAGTATTGTTCATGAAGTGTTACATAGCTTTAAAGCACAGATGTTGGCCAGACCTGATAATTTGGTATATCCTTGTTTTTTCTCCCATCAGTTTATCCACAAGATGGGGTTTAGGAAGGGAAATCTAACACCCTGCTTGGCAAAGGGAGGAGTTGCAACAAATCTATTCAGTTCTTACAAACTTGCAACTTCATGAAGCAAATTGTTTAAAGCTCCAGTAAGAATAGCTCAAAAATCTGTACACATGCAAAGGCAATAGTTTCTAAAGCAGTAGTTTACAGAAGTAATTAATTTTGCACTGTCATTCATGCAATGTAAGGCCACAGATAAGGCTCATCTGTTGTTTCATGTGTTGCAATAAAATATATCCCAGCACTTCTGTGAAAGCAAGATCACCTGTGCATACACTGGTCAGCAAAACACACTACCAGTAAATTGCCAATATAGTTTATTGCCTCGATGGGCAAGATTTTTCTCCTGTCACCTGGGACTTTATGTAAAGAGTCATATCCTCCAGTGTAAATACAGCCTGCAAAAGTAGTAACAGAACAGTTTATATAAATTCTTTGCTACCTGAAACCAGTGTTTAGGTCCTTCAGCACTCAACGGCTGTTGCTAGTTTTCCAGTCTTTAAAATGTGGTAGAGGTCATGCTGGCAAACTCTGTGTGCAGATGTATTGCTTACTGGTTTGCCTCTACTTTTTTGGGGAGGGGGTTTTGTTTGTTTTGCTTTTACTGCTACTTTTTTGTTAGCCTTGCAGATGCTATGATTTAGAGGTATGCCCAAAGAAGAATATGTCCAAGAAAAAATATCAGAGATGATGTGAGGAAGTTACTGCTTTTCTTCTACATCACCCAGTGTTAACTAGAATTCATTTGACATTGCACTCACTATCAGGTAGGTACCCAGTATGGAAGAATAATCCCCACCCTGAAGAACTTGCAGTCTAAGCCTCCATAGATGCATAGACATTGTCCTGTGTGGGAGTCAGTGTAATTGGCAGGCCAGGAAAGCCCAGTGAGCAGGAGAGGTACCCATTGCTCCCACAGCCACCCTGGGGTGCCAGTGGCCCTGGGGAGGAGCACAGTTGGGCAGTCTGTGCCCAGCTCTCCCACAGCAGCTTCCACTCTGTCATCCTGCCTGGACTTTGCTGCTCTGGGAGGGTTAAGGCAGCACTCCCTGCAGCTGCAGCGGGCCTCTGTGGTACAAGTGAGTAATTCCTTCATGTTTGGTTTATGTGCTTGGTTTTGAAGTTGCTCATTTAAGTAATGCCTTCATTGAAATGGCAGGCCATCTCTGTTAAAACCCTGGGGGATGTAGGCATGGGAGGGTAAAGAAGATATTTTGATGTTTAAAGACAATCCTAAAAATATATATTTAAAAGAAAATCAAAACTTTCTTTTCTCATGGACAGAGATGAGGATCAACCTCAGGGAACAAAACTTTACCATGAAAAAAGGCTGTACTCTGACTATACTAGGGCAGCTGCAGCAGGAAGTTCTTAGAAATTATAAAAATGGGGAGGCTGGGTGTTTTAAAAGATGTGACTGTGCTTTGTCTTCTCCCTCTTTAGACAAGTCAGTTGTATTGATGTATTAACAAAGATATCTACTCTCTGTGTCATATTTTTAAAGATACTGATTGTGTCTTCTCCCAGTACACTGCCTGTCTAGGAAAATCTGTGGAAGTGTAGGTGTTCAGCAGCTTTGAAAAGTGACCCTTTGTCTCTGCAGGGGAATTCTCTGTCATCAGTGTTGTAGGTTTTTAAATATGATTTTAAATATTTGCTATTTTTCTTTTGCTGGAAAAGGACCACTAGATTAAGGTTTAGGGTTGCTGCTTACAGGTAACCTTATAAAAGATAGATAATGCCCTATCAGTGGCCACTAAGTTACAGCTACTCTAGTGGTGGTGGTTTTGGTTTAGCTCAGCCTGGAGTGAGCTATGCTACATAGATCCAGGTGGGACTTCTAGAATGGTGCCAGCTGAATTTGCAGCTGTGCTTCCATCAGTTTGGCAGGGGTCCAGGTGTGGAGTGGGAGTTAAAAGTGTGTTTTGGAACTTAGAAAAGCACGTTTATTAGAGTTTTGTTTTCAGATGGGCTCAGAAGTGAGAAAAGGGAAGGCACTGGCCTAAAATTGGGAGGGAGGGTTTATTTATATGTGACAGTGCTTTTGTGTAGAACAATGTGCAGTATTAGATGGGCCAACTCTTACGCAAGCAACAGGAAGAAAAAATGTTTCAGAGGCCTTTTAACTTTGGGCTTTCTTTTATGGTGCTTCCACGTTTTTACTCTGATGTCACTGGTTCTGTGCAGCTGTGGAAAGCATTGCAGAAACCTCACAGGCATGTATGGAACTACTAAATACTGAGAATTCCTTTGGAAGGATAACTTGTAGCCTGTCACAAGGATATCTTTTGGCTAAACATGCTTTTTTGGACTTATTTTGTGTATTTTTGTGTGAACTGGGATTCTGACTGGGACTGATAGTGTGAGTTTTTACAAGCAGGCAAAAGGAGTCACTCTAATTCAGAGGTTAATTCCTCCAGCCTCATCTCTAACAACCTCTGTACCCAGGAGGGAATGTCTCTGAGAACAGAGGTAAATTGTCAGTCTTAACTTTATGATTATTGGCCTTCAGCCATAAGCTGAGAAAAGCAGCTGAGGCTTCTTTGCTACAAATAGAAGCTCAAAGTAACACGAAGTGTAAGACAAGTGGCAGAAGCAAGCTAAGGCTGTGAGCCAGTTTGTTGCTGGCTGGCTGTGAGGAGTGGTGCTGCACGAACAACAACTGTGGAGCTGGGACAGAGAAACTGCTGCTGTTTGGAAGCACAGGATGTGGTTGCAGTGTGCATGCCTGGATGTGCCAGGAGACTGATGCATGTACTGCTTTTCAGATGGGCACCCTGCAGAAATCCTTCCCTCCTGCTTCTCCCGTTGCATGCAGATGGTGAAAGAGCCTTACAGGGTCTTCTCATTTAACTTCTCCACACCTTTCCCTCATTGTTAAAGCTTTCCACAGCTGGCTGTGCATCAGCTGAACCATTTTACTCGTGCAGAAACTTTGTGCCAAGAGGGGGAGGTTGAGCCTGAGAAGGAAATGGCCTGGCTTATGATTTGGATCTATTAATTGCTCGATGCAAATGAGTTGGCATAAGTAATTTTGCCTGTGTGTGTTACTCTGAGCACTAATCTTCACATGACTACTTCTGGCTTGGCAAATACAACTCCATGGCTTGATAGCTGTTAGTACTTCACGCTGGCACCGTGCTGTAAATCAAAGGCCCTATGGAGTTTTAGGGAAAAGCATTTCAAAGCTTGGCTCAGCTGTGGGCTGAAGTTAGCTGACTAGAAACAAGGGACTGGTGGGCTTGCTCTGTCCTTTAACTGAAAGAATCCCCTTTCTCCATGCAGCTGGGTGAGCTACACCCTGATTTCAGCTTAGGACAGTCTGATTTACTTCTGGTGGTTTGTTGGGGGGTTTTTTGGTGGTGTTTTTGTTTGGTTGGTTGGGTCTTTTTAAGTGGGAGTCAAAGCTTAAGTCTCGCTGTCTATTTTGAGGTGGCACGCTGGAAGCGCAGTTGAAGGTGGGAGGATACTTAGGAAGAGTAACACAAACTCGCAGGCAAAGCTGCTGCGGTGCTGAAAGCTGCTCCGCTTGCCTTTGAGCACCCGCGGTAACGGGGTTCGGACCTTTACCTGAGATCAGATGCCTGACAGGAACGGGCAGCTCGGCCGCCCGACGGGCTTCGCGACCACCGGCCGCAGCGCCCGGGCCGGACTCGTCTCCCTTCCCGGGCGGACCCCGACCTTTGCCCGCCGGCCGGGCAGCACCTGGGGCCGCTGAGCTCCGCCCTGCCGCTGACAGGCTTATCGCTCACGGGGCGGTGGCCCAGAGCCTTCCCCCTCGCGCCCTTCCCCTCGGCGGTCGGCTGTCGGCGCAACAAGCAGGCAAGTGTGGGGTACCGCCGTTGCTCGGGGCCGGCCAGCCAGCCCCGGCTTGAGGGGGGAGGACGAGGACCCGCCCCGGCGAGCGGGCCAGAGTGGGCCCGGCAGTGGCGTGGCGGAGCCGAGGGCTCGGGTTCGCCCCGGCGAGCGCGGCCACGGCTGCCCGTGGGAGGGAGGGCCCGGCGGGGCTGCCGGCGGGCCTCGGGCTCCGCGGTGAGCGCGGCCGGGAAGCACCCCCCGCTTTGGGGCTTCCTGCGGGGCCGCGGGGCTCCGCTCTCGGGCACGTGCGAAGAGAAGCGGGGTACGGCGTGAGCCTCGCGTGTCCTTCGCGGCCCGCAGTTGGGAACTGTCGCGACCCCAGGCGCAGCAGGCGCCGTGTCGCGCCGCCCCTCTCCCTGGGCGTGGAGCTGGGTTACCAAGAGGAAGCACCTGCCACGGGGCCGTGTCCGCTGCCCCCGTGCCTCGGCACGTCCGACCGGGGCGCCAGCCGCGGTGACAGGACGTGGGGGCTGCGGGCTCGGGGGCTGCGAGCGGCTCCCTAGGGATGCTGGGCCCCAAAGGCACAGGCTTTGTGCTGGGAGAAAAGCTGCTGCTGGCCGGGTGTTTGTGCAGGGGTAGAATATTTAAGCCATTAATCTGTGGTCAACTGTTCGGACGATAGTTGCAGTGATCTTTACTCTTGCTAGTTAGACTTCTCTGGCTTCATTTGTTCAAGCTCCCTGCAACAGATTGCTCATAAGCAGGCTCAGTGAAGCGGTCGGTCTTGGCAGCTGAGCGAGTGACAGATACTCCTGAGAGGAAGAGAATGTAGCTGTCCTGAGTGGCTCCGCTTGGAGCGGCGTGCTTCACTTAAATGTTTGTTCTAGGCACGGGTTGTGTGTCTCAAGGCTTATTTACTGGGTATAAATCCACAGGCCTGACAAGAGTATGGCTTGTAACGCTTGGTAGTTACTCTCTGTGTGTCCCTTGGGTATATACCTGCTCCATTGATCCCTCCCCTGCATAGGTAACCCTGCAGAATTAATTGCAACAAAGTGCCTCCCATGCTAGATTGGCTAGGAGCCCTAACGAGCACATGACAACAGAGATTGGATTTTCATGCTTGTAGTTACCCGTTTCTCTCATGATTCACCAGCATTGTACCTCTGACTTGTTTTCCATGCTTTATTGCATAAAGGGTAGATTTTTTTACTTACTTGGGGGCCATTAATACATGGAGAACTGTAGCCAAAGGTAACCTCTATGCTTTGAGCCTCTATAGGCTGGAGAGAGGTTGCAACAAATAGCATCATGCATGCAGTTAGGTGGGTTGGATGCTCTGGTTTGGGTTCTGCATGGAACTGGCTGTGGAACTTTACCCTGTTCTGTTCAATATGCTATTTTCTGCTAGAGATTGGAATGGGTTAAAATGCACAAACATAAAATTGTAATGCATTAGCTAAGAAGCCTATTTTTCAGCGAGGTTCTCTGAAGAAAAGTTAAAACACCTGGAAACAACTCAGTTTCTTCCATGGTGCTTGTAGAAATGTCATTTGCTTTTTAAGAACAGTTTAGTGAAGAGAGTTCATTAAAGTTTGCTTTCTCAATCTCTTAAAGGGATATAAGCCAGTAACTTTGGGAAACTGTTTTTGTTGTAGGGTTGTTGGTTGTTTTTTTTTTAAACTGAAAGGTCACTGTTTTTAGATTTGTACTACCTTAAGCTGCTTAATAGTCTTCAAACATACTGAGCTCTCCTGGTCAGTCTTAACTGTGGCTTCATTTTTGTTTTTTTAAAGTACATTTTCTTCAGTATTAATCAGACACATTCTAAAAGCATGCAAACAAGCAGCCTTGCAGTAAAAGGGAAAAGGGATTTATGAATGGAGGCATGACTAGTCACTGACTGTCTTCAAGCAAAGTCTATTAGAAAGAAAGTGTCTCATTTTAAAAAGGAGGGGGGTAAGAAAAGCTTTGAAATACCAGCTCTCCTGGTCGAAATGGCGGGTTTTATGTGTGTACTTTCAGTGAGTCATATCGCTCTGATTTTTGCGTGGTGCTAGCTAAGTTGTGCTGGAGTAGCATTGCACAAGGTGCAGCAAACCATTATCTTGAAAGTATTTGTAGAACAGACTTTGTGGCCAGTAGGTCTAGGGAAGTAATAGTGCCCCTGTACTGGGCACTGGGGAGGCTGCACCTCGAGTGCTGGGTCCAGTTCTGGGCTTTTCACCATAAGGACATTGAGGTCCTGGAGCGAGTCCAGAGAAGGGCAGCCAGGCTGGGGAAGGGGCTGGAGGGCAAATCCTCTGAGGAGCGGCTCAGGGAGCTGGGCTGTTTAGCTTGGAGAAGAAGAGGCTGAGGGGAGACCTTCTCCCCACCTACAACTACCTGAAGGGAGGTTGTGGAGAGGTGGGCAATGGTCTCTTCAGCCAGGGGACAGGAGGACAAGGGGAAATGGCAAGAAGCTGTGCCAGGGCAGGTTTAGATTAGACATTAGAAAAAAATTTTTTACTGAAGGAGTTGTCAGGACCTGGAACAGGCTGCCCAGGGAGGTGGTTGAGTCACCTTCCCTGGATGTGTTAAAAAAAAAAAAAGGGTAGATGATGTACTTAGGGGTATGGGTTAGCTTAGGATGGGATTGGTTGGACTTGATGATCTTCAAAGGTCTTTTCCAACCTTGTGATTCTGTGACTTGCCTCCCCTTGTGACAGAACTAGTTTCAAACAGCAGAACTGTCTTGGGGCAAAGTGAAGCCCCTCATGAAAGTGGGGAACTGTATCGTAGGCTTTACTTTTCTAGGCAGTGTTCTGAGTTGTATACGGGTCTTCATTAGGAATGTGATTTCATGGTATATAAAGCTGACATGTCCTGTCATGCTTTGTTGTCTGTAGCTTAAAGGATGATGGGTAAACATTGTGTGTTAGAATGTTCTTGTAAAAGCTTAAAATCTCAGCTCACTTCAATGCACTAACTACAAATTTTCTCCATTACCTTCATCTTTGCTCTGTAATTCCCCTGTTTCTTTATCTCCTGTATCCAAAGTAGAAGGTTAACGTGGTGTTGACAGACTCAATTGTACAGCTGCAGTCTAACTTGGGAGTCTTAAGATGAAGAATTTCCTTTTAAACAGCTGTCTACAAGCAGCACTTCAGACTGTTTTCTGTATCCTCTGAAACAACTTAGAAGCAACGTAACGCTGTGGTCTCATAGGTTACTGCTGCTAGTTAAGACACATCTTGTGCACGTGCTTATGAGCATGCTTCCTTCAAAATCTGTTTGTTCAGAGAGGATGGTTACTCCTTAGTTAGCATTACAAAAATGAAGTCTTGTTCTCTTGGTCTGTGTGTTTAATAACAACACAAAGCAAAACCCTGCATTCATGAGCGTCCGGAAACAGGATGTCCCTCTTCAAACTGTCGCAAACAGACGTCGCAAAGCTTGCTCTTCCCAGTCACCTCTCTCTGTGGCTCAGAGAAAGTGGGACACATCTCCAGCAGGTAACTTATTTCTAGGGTTAAACAATATCCTTCCCTTTTTTGAGCAGTCTGTCTGCATCTTTAAGCAACTGCCTGCACTAGATAGATGATGAACAGCTTTCTAAAGCGCAGCTAACTTCTTTTAGAGTTGGGGGGTTTATTTTGAATTGGGAGGGGGGGTGGGAATAATATTTCTGCAGCTTGGAAACTTCCTGTAAAAAAAAGCAATTAAAATTATTTTTACAATGGGCACCTCTGAGATTTTCCCTCTCTGTCCCGAATTAATTGTACTGTAGGGGTTAATAATGGGACTTCATAAAGAATTTGGGGTATGTGGAGATGAGGGATGTTAAGATAGCACATGATGGTGCAGAATTAATTACTCAACTACATCTAGTGGAGTATTTTTGAAGCTAACCTTGGAAGATTTTCTTTAAAAACTAAACTAGAAACCCCAAATATTTTAACCTCCTGTAAATAAGATCTGTTCTTTTTAAGTGAAAAAGCTGGAACTGTTGCCTCGTGACTCAAGGCGGGAGCAGGTATAGAACACAGGGAAGTTGCTCTTCAGGTTATGCTTACTCATTCTTTATTGGCAATGTGGCAATAAGGAACCGGATTAAAATTAGTTTATACCTGGTTTATCACTGAAAAGCTAAAAACTGATATTCAGCACGTGCAAACAATGAATTTAGAACAGGAAAAGCTCTTGTTCACTCTAGCAGAGGGAGGGAAATGTGAGTTAACCTTGATTGTCTTCTAGATAATGCAGGTGTATATGCAGTTGCTACAATTATGGAGATGATAGATAGTGCTTTGGGGTTCAGGCTCTCACTTTTTGGGTGACAGGGTGCAGCTGTAGCAAGGATAGGTATGGGTCTCTGACTTCGGCTTCCAGCTGCTTTGGTGATGTAAAACCCAAGAGGTGGCTATGGGTTGAGAACAAAGTACTTTGGGTATGCCCAGAGATCCCAGATCTAGGAGGATGTAGACTCTTGTTTCGCTGAACTTTGTTCTCCTATCAAGCTTAGGGCTCACTACTACTCCTGCCAGAACAGACTGATACACGTGCTCCAAGCACCATAGAACTTGGCATGTTTACCTAATGCCCTGCACCCCTGAGAGGCAGCAAGAAGGGGTATGTCTGATGTGTGCATGTGATACAAATGCAGTGATGTGTTTGACTGACACATTACAGTTTGTGGAATGGCATTTGGTATGTTCCCAAAACTGCCTTGTTCAGTGTTTCAGTGATCTACACCACCTAGCAAATTCTTGCTCCTTTCTGTGGCACTCATATCTTCAGGCTTGTAATACTACAGTTGGAGTTACAGCATATACATCACTTGTGCTATAGGATCAGATGCATTTCCCACCACGATAACCAGAAAATACTCTTATGCTTTGTTGTAATTAATTTGTTTGTATGAAATCTCAATTTCCTGGAAGAGGTTGTGATTAACTTTTCCCTCCTCTCCCCTGCAGTTGATTACAATCCATTTGCAAATTAGTGGCTTGGCTGCAACAAAGCTTTAGTATTAGTTCTTCCCTTGAAGACTCATCCAGGCATATGAATAAATTCTACCTTCTGTAATGATTACTGGTGCTTTTTCTTGCAGCTTCCCACTTATTGAAAGATGTCAGCAGTTGGAGTAGTGTCCTCCTGTTCTTGTCTCCGTCCTGGTGTATGGCTGCTGAAACCAGGAATGCAGAAGATGAGCTCCTTGGGCTTACATACAGCAGCCAGGTGTGCTGCCAAGGATTATTATGAAGTACTTGTGTTGGGTGGAGGTGCTGGTGGAATCACCATGAGTGCTCGGATGAAGAGGAAAGTGGGGGCAGGAAACGTGGCTGTTGTTGAGCCTAGTAAGGTAAGTCTTCCTTGGATGTGAAGTGTTGAAACAGATAAGCATTTTACATGTGTGACCAGATTGGTCTGATTCTCATCCTTCATCAACCTCACATGTTTTTAACTGTGGAAAGGAAGCCAACTATCCATGTTTTAGAAAGCTGTGTGTGGTATTTGTTGTTCCATGATAGAGATGCATGCATCCTTCCAGCTTTGTCAGGCAAAACTCTTGGTTATTTATTCATACAGCTTCTTTTGTTAAGAGTAATACGATGTTAAGAGCATATTGCTTCCTTCTTGGCATGATGTTCCTTCATCTTAAATTCTCTTTAAACAGTTCTTAAATGTACATTTGACCTCTTCTCTCAGACTCATTACTACCAGCCACTGTGGACCCTGGTTGGTGGTGGTGCAAAGCAGCTGGCGACTTCAGCACGTCCAACAGGGAGCGTAATGCCTAAAGGTGTTGAGTGGATCCAATCTCGAGTTACAGCACTGGATCCAGATAAGAACTGTGTCTGGCTGGAGAATGATACTAAGGTAATCATGCTTTTAAAAAAAATATTATTAATCTCTTATTCTGTGTCATGAGTTGTCTGTCTACCTTGGAACTGCCTATTGAGTGAGACCTTCCTCCAGCATCTAGGAGGCCAGGAAATTCCACTTAGATTTTAGGATCGGTACTTCTCATAAGACTATTTCTAATAAAAATTGTTGTGGATAACTAGGTTAGAATAACAACAACTTAAAATATCATTATTCTAAGTCTTTTCACTGTTTATAGTGAACTGAATACAAAAGAGAGAATATTTTCCTCCAAACACTTTGTTTTGTGTATAGCAAAGGCTGTATGACTTGGGATGCAGCTACCATTTTAACGATGAATTATTCTTAGACTGTAACACTTAAGTTGCTGATGCTCCCTATATCTCCTTCCTTTATGACTCTGTTGCTGTTAGATAACTTAAATTGGCTTTGAGGTAGTGTTTTGGTTTTTTGACTAAAATATTCTTTTTGTTTTTTTCCTTACACAACAGATATCTTACAAGTATCTGATCATTGCACTTGGGATCAGTCTGCATTATGAAAAGGTATTTGTTTTACAGTAATCATGTTTTTACTAGTTTTAATGGCATAATGTAACCCTTATGAGTCACTAAAGCAAATGGCTTTTCAGTACCCTTTTTCTTTTTTTTTACTGCAAGATACTGAATGCTAATACAAATTAAAGTGCCAGAAGACAGCCTAGTGACTTTATTCCTTCCCCAGATCTCTATGTAATAACACAAATTGTCTCTGTGAGGGTCTTTGGAGACAGCTTGGTTGCACCTCTATCATAATATCAGCAGATGGGGCAGCAAATTTAATCTAGAACTTGAAGGCAGTCTGTAATAATGAGATGCTAATGGATGCCAACTGTAGTCCAAAGCACCTCTAATGTAAATAGAAGTGCGGTACACATAGCAGTCAGTCACATCTGTCCTGCAGAATTAATACAACCCACCCTCACCTTTCTTAAAGGATGCACTTCAAAAGGAACCCACTGAGTTGCCACACCTGGGTTTAAATAGGGCCTGAGGCCGTTCTCACCTATTAGGCTTCCTGTATGTGTTCTGCAGTGGCACTGGGAGGAAAGTGTTCATACCATTGTATGGTGCAAGAGCCACCTTAGTGGTATGTAGGAAGAGGAAAGCACAAAGGCAAGGCACTTGAGCCAATTGACTCTTGTGGTTTTAACCTGACCTGAATATGATGTAGTACCTGATTAATGTACTTCAGTATCTCTTTGAAACATCCCAAGGCATATGTAAAGTGATACTTAGCTAACTATAGTCACACCAGAGAAATTCTGGTGGAACGAGGAGTTGCATTGTGTTCAGTGACCCTCTCAGTCTTCACAGAATTAGTACAACCTGATAAAACTCAGTTCAGTAGTAGAAGCCATGTAGTACAGCTAGTCATGATTACTCTGTAGCGAATAAAGGTCATAGTAACAGATTTATATGGCTTTAAGAGGAAAGTGGCAAGTTTAAAAACAGGGATGGTTTCTGTTATCTGTGTTTACCAACAGCATACTTCCTGGTGTAAAATGTAACGCCCCAAACACATTGCAGTGCATGTAACGTGACTCTGGTTTCTCACAGAATTTCTGCAATCCATTATTTTGAAATGGGGACAACTCCCTTTGTCGCAGGCAGATGCTCAGGCATAGGAGTGTGAGGGAAATAACCCTTGGAGACAGTTGAGTTAAAACAAAGTAACCCTAGGAAATGCTGGTATCTGCAGCTCACTAGTGAAAATTTTTGTGAACCTCATAAATCTTCACAATGTGTTTTTTACTGGTCATGGTGGGGCAGTAACTTAATATATTCTTACTCTCAATTTCATGCGCTAGCCTACAAAAATTTGGGTCTGCACTGAACACTTAAACACTACAAGTGTTGCAGGCTAGAGTAACCTCAGTAAATGTTACTTCTACTAAATAATCTATTGGAAATATCTGATTGCTAGGCTTATTTTTAAAAATGCCAACTAGAAAGTATGTATGGGCTTTGTTTTTGCTAGAGGCTTCTTAAATCACTATTTCTCAAGTCTGCATACATTACTTGACGATGACAAAATTTTTGCCATTTGTACTCTAAACCTTAATTTCTTTTTCTTAGATCAAAGGCTTGCCTGAGGGTTTTCAACAACCTAAAATAGGCTCCAATTATTCAGCTCATACGGTGGAGAAAACATGGAAAGCTTTACAAGATTTCAAGGAAGGAAACGCTATCTTCACTTTTCCAAATACTCCCGTGAAATGTGCAGGGGCTCCTCAGAAGATCATGTACTTATCAGAGGCTTACTTGAGGAAAGTAAGTATTTTATGCTCTCTGCCAGTGCTTATTCCCACAGTTGGAAGGAAGGCTTCTTCTAAGGGGTTCATGTTATGTTAAAAACCACAGGAGAGCAATGTGACTCAGGATTGTTATATTAAAGTGCCTGAGTCACTTTTTATTAATGTTTAATAAGTGAAGCTAACTGAATATTCAGCGTGTCTGTAATGCTGGAGAAACTTGTAGAATTCAGAATCCATATGGAAAGAACTGCTTACCCTGCTTCTGGTGAGCTACAGGTACCACTGATTTATAACTTCAGGTGGTCCATTAAAGTGACACTGGCTGGAATTAAGGAATTCTTGCTGCTTTAAGTGCTTAATGGCTGTTGCTGCTTGTCTTTCTGTGAGTCTGAAAAGTGGCGATGCTTGCTCCTTGCATGCACTGTCCTGGCATCAGAAGAAGCCTTACCCAGGCTGTTGTTAATGCAAGCATAGTTGAAACAAAAAACAACTTCAAGTGGAAGTGTCAGGCTTCATGTATGCTCAGGTTTCATGAGCTGTTTACTGGGTGAGTATCTGAATATTGCATAGGGCTGAAGGTCTCAGAGAGCTATATAATGCTAAGCTGCTACGAGTGCCTAACCTGTTTACAGCATTTCCTCTGTATTGCAGCCACTTATTCTCACTAGCAATTTGTGTGTGATGTGTCTTTATTATCTTGCTCACAAAGTGCAAAGGACATCTTGTGTAGCTTCAGACAGAGCTATTTCACACCATATCTTGAGAGTTCTAATGTTAAAACTTCTTCATTAATAATTGAATGGCATTAATAGTTCTATCTGCTTTTCAGTCATGCAGCATAGTTGGTTTCTGCTCATCACAGTTTCTTAATAAAAACCATAATTTGATGTCTCTCTTCAGACAGGAAAGCGTTCCAAAGCAAACATAATGTTCAACACTTCGCTCGGTGTCATTTTTGGTGTGAAGAAGTATGCTGATGCATTGCTTGAAATAATAAAGGAGAGGAATATTGCTGTTAACTATAAGCGCAACCTCGTAGAAGTTCGAGCAGACAAGCGGGAAGCTGTGTTTGAGAACCTGGACAAACCTGGGGTGACTGAAGTTTATCAGGTCAGGAGCTTTCAGACTTCCAGTTTGGTTCTATTTCCTTCCTTATATACTATAGCAACATCAAGGCTGCTTCACTGTATACTGCTGTTACCTCCTGGGAGTACCATCTCTACCTTTAGCAGATTTAGTAAGTTTGAAACTAAAGTGGAGAGAAGAATGTTTTATGTGCCATGCCTGGAGTCCTGTATGTCTGGTTAGTGTATGTTGGGAATGTCTCAGATGTGTATGGAGGAAGACAAATTGCCATTATGCCAGTCTAACTAGAGTTGGCTGGTGAGGTTCATGGTAATACAAGGATGCACTTCAAACTTGAGAGCCAACTTTCATTCTGTATGTGTTTTATTAAAACATCAAGAAACAAAACCAAACCCCCTTCTCCACACTGTTCTTATTGCTGTACATCAACACAGGCATGACTTGCTCTGATAAACTAACCATCGAGTGCCTTTTCTTTCTGTCTAGTATGAAATGCTTCATGTCACACCCCCAATGGGGCCACCTGATGTACTCATCAACAGTCCTGTCTCAGATGAAATCGGCTGGGTGGACGTTGATAAAGAAACTCTACAACATAAAAAGTATCCTAATGTGTTTGGTATTGGAGACTGCACCAACCTTCCAACATCAAGGACTGCTGCAGCTGTAGGTAAAGTTGTGTGTGTGTGTTTGTGGGGGGGGGAGCAACAGTAAGATTTTCATTCAGGCTGCTACTCCTGAGATCTTGCCTTCAATTATTTCTGGCTTTGAAAAAGGACCAAAGTCTCTTGGGACAACTAATTAGCTGCAGCCTGTGCTGATGTCATTAACCCCCAAATCATTTGCTCCACATACCTCACAGATGAACTAATTCTATTTTCTCTGTTTATGGAATGGTTTAAAATGAGAGTACTCCTCCTGCATTGTTATAATTCAGTAGCAAAACTTTCTGCTCTATCTTAGAAGGTCATGCATGTGTGTCAGCCAACTGATAACCCACTACTGAAGAATGACATGTTCTGCACTTGTAGCTGTAGGGTCCAGTATAAAACCACTTCAGGCATGTGGTCTCTCAATGAAAAAGAAAAAAACCCCACCACAAATAAAAGGGTTGGAAGAAAGAAAGGCCATACAGTATGTTATTGGTGTAACTTAAAGAATGGTATAGTCAGCTATTCCAGCAAAGGGCTCTAGAATACTTTCCCTTGGAGCACTTGGAATGAAAATTCAGTGTACTCTTAAGTGTTTGGGAAGACCAAGTATAAAGTAGGGCAGAATGGGCATAAGCTAAAAACATACAGCTCAGGTTTCATTAAGCTTTAGCTTGTTGGACAAAGCAGTATTCCAATTATATTTTCAGCTTACCTGGGGACTGTAAACTTCCCAAACTGATTTGACATGCAAATTCAATTACAGCTGAATTTTCCAGCAAGATGCCTGGCTACTAGACTTTGCTATAGTAATGACATGAATTATTGGTCTCTGAAACAAAGCTTTAATATGTGCTTTTTCTTTTTTTTTCCTAATGTAGCTGCCCAGTCTGGAGTGCTCGACAGAACTATTTCCCTAGTAATGAAGAACCAGTTGCCAACTAAAAAGGTACCTACAGCTCTTATCTTAGGGAGAAGTTATTGTGAAAGTCTTCTCCATTCTTATGCAGAAGTCTTGCAAGCAGCTAAACTCTGTGAACTAGAAGGCAGGAAGGGCTTTGCATCAGCATTGTGTGTCACAATAGTAATTCAGTTGTGCAATTTCTATTTTTGCTATTGCATTTTAAAATATTATCTGTTTAATTCCATGATTTCTGAGTTGGAAGAAGTTGAAAGGCTGGTGAGTCTGGGTTTTTCACAAGTGCATGTGACTTAAAACTGTCAACTTTTATAATCCCTACTCCAAGAAAACCCTTGCACCTGTACTCTATTAAACTTGTCTCCCCTGTACAGAACACAAACTTTTAAGGAGTTAACTGTTGTTATGACAGAGGATGTTAAGCCTATAACTACATTTACATTTCTCTTTGAGATGTGGCTTTCACTTTATAGATGTTTTTTGAATTAATATTCCTCAGGGAACTAACCTGAATATTGTTGATACTCCTGCAATCCTCTAGAAATTGTCCTTAGGCTGAAGGTTCTGTTCATACACTGTATTACAGCTAGCACTAGCTATCATCCTCATTTATTGGTCACCTGTTCTGCTGATTACAATAACCAGCAATTAATGACACAAAGTCCTTTTTTCTAGGTTAGTTCTAATTTAAGCAATGTTTTTCAGCAAATCTACATTTGAAATAAAATGGCTCAGTACTATGGTTATTAAACCATAATTGGCTTAGCTGCCTTCCAAACTCATTTGTATTCAATGGAGAAACCTCCTAGTAACTCTTCCTAAAATGTTAACAATAGGGTTGCAGTACCTCTGCATTTAGACTTCAGACTAATGAAAAGAGGGACTCTTCATTGCAGTATGATGGATATACCTCCTGCCCGCTGGTAACAGGCTACAACAAGGTGATTCTAGCAGAATTTGACTATGCCGCTCAGCCTCTGGAGACCTTTCCTATTGACCAGAGTAAGGAGAGAGTAACCATGTACCACATGAAAGCTGATATGATGCCTTTTCTCTATTGGAACGCACTACTCAAGTAAGTAGCTTGTTCTGAGCAGACAGAGCTGCTGCAATCGTGCAGAAAGAGAGCGCTGTTCTGGCTTAATTCCTGTGCAGAGCAGAAGCATGTGAAGTGCAGCCTTAGTCATGGCTAAGATCTCCACTCTCTGAGGATGCTAGAAACTCTAAGTCCCAGGGTGTGCTTCAGAGTAGGGCTGAATTGCCCTAGTGAAAACCTCAGTGAAGTGATGAGGATTCCCCAAAACATTCCCAACATTTGGCTCGAAGTTATGAAATCTTGTGGGAGAAACAAAAACAGTCCCCTTACCCCTACTTTGATAGTACATACATAAAACTTGATAAAATGACCTTTTCTCTTTCTAGGGGATACTGGGGTGGACCAGCTCCTATCAGGAAGCTAATGCATCTGGGCTTGAAGTAATTGCTGAGTATCACGTTGGTGAAAAACCCTTTTGAAGGACCAGTTTCACAATGGATCAATACTGATCTTCACTTTTGGACAATCATCTAGTAGACTGGTTTTGGGGTTGGTTTGCTTTTTTTTTTAAATCAAGTTCTTGTCCTAAACTTACTTATTCCCCTACCAGGGCTAAACTTACTTCACGTATTCTTTTATTGCTCTTCTATAGGAACCAAAGCCTTAAACTACTTCTGTACATAAACAGAATTTTGAACCTGTGTGAGCTTCCCTTCAGCTATAGCACACTACTGAAATCTTCTAGACCAATCCATTTTAAAGCTTTTGTGTATGTAACTGTTTTCCTGACTCCACAGCTGTGATCAATGCATGTACTGGGTTTCAGAATCATTAAATGCGAGTAAAATGGCCCAAACACCTTGTTTGCTCATTTTTTTGAAGTGTAAACTCAATCCTAGTTTATCAAGGACACTTGCTGCATAATTAAGTGGACTATAGAAGTGTGTGCTGTTTAGTGAAAGGAAAGAAGTAGAGGTAGTGTGTGTATATATATAGGTATATATATCCTTCAATAATTGTGTCACTTCACATCGGTTCCACTTTACCTTCACAGGTCAAAAAGGTAAGGAAATAGTAACTCCCCTGGACTTAAGAGTAGGGAAAGACCTGAGACCACATAGTAGGCTGAAACACAAATTAAGATGACAGACAAGGGGCAAGTGCTTTTTAATAATGACCATATATAACATTTCAAGGGAAGATAGGTTTAAGAGTTGAGAGTCTTCACAGAAGCTGGAACTTTAGTGGCAGTCAGGTAGGCAGCGCAGAGCAAACAGGAAAAATCTTCACTCACAAGAATCAGCAGCAGATTATTTCTAAAGAAAGATACACATGAACATAGTTTGACAGCTTCATACTTTCTCAACATAGCCTTTATAAGTCTTGCCTTTGAGTTGCAGTTAAAAGGATGAACACGTACCTTCATGTTAAGTTGTTCTTCAATCTTATTCTGGATCTGTCCATACACATCATTAAACAGCTCCTCCTTTGATTTTGTTCCATTCAAATGCACTTTAAGAGAGTACAATAAGAGAGCTATAACTTCATGTTTCTCTAAGCCTGCCAGATCCTAATGTAAAGAGCATGGACTTGACTGGTATGGAGACAAATGTACTCCGTCACTCCTCTCACAGATCAAACCAGGATGCAGATCCCAGGTTTGAAAAGCATTCTTGTAAAGCAGCCTTTCTAAAGTGCTTTTGTCATTCAAGACTTACCCACATCAACGCCAAGATCTTCCATTATCTTCCTGTGCTTCACATACATAGGCCAAACATGGCCATCAAACAATCCAGGTGGATCTGGCACAGTGTAATTCCTTGAACTATAAATTAAGAGATTGTTATTCAAGAGTAGGCTAAATTACAGTTTAGGGAAATTTGAGAGATGCTTGAGCCTATTGCCTCCACCATAATTCATAGACACCCCTCAAAAAAAGTTGGAATTTGATGTGCAGGTCCAGAGCATTCAAGATGCAAAGAAGATTCCCAGGACATTGATAGACAACTTTCTCTTAAAGCTTTAGCAGAACTTTGGGTAAAATAGCTGTCTGCTTATTCCTCTGAACTGTAACTTTAAGATTAGCACATCTCATTTGCATTAAAAACAGCCTCTGTGTACACCACTACACCCAAAGATAAAACCCCAAGGGGTAGTTCAAGACCTGGGAACTGTTGCATCAAAAACCAGAAAGGGAGAAAACCTACTGAAAGATCTGTGCAGAACCTGAGCATTAGTCTCACACACACTAGGTTTGGTAGAGAGCTTTTGGGTTTGTTGGGTGAAGGAAGCTACAGTCTTCTACCACAGCAGCTACGTTAGTGTTTGTTCTTTTTTACCCAGGAGCTTTAAAGAGGAAAAAGTCTTGAATGGAGTAGGGGATTACTGGGCTAGCAAGGGAATTTAGAAAGATAAACTTACCTCCTTCTCCTTTTACACTCTTCATAGGGAATGGAAAGAAAGTACCGATGGTGGAACACATCTATTAGTGGCCTGAAAGAGATGTATGTTTGGTTACAGCTAAACTGATGAGTACCAAGAAAGGGAAAGATCAAACTACATCCATTTCCTATACCTGACCTGTGATATCAGAACTCAGCAGTAGTCAATACCAGCTGCTAACTCTTGGTTTAGAACAGGTCTTTTTTATTCCCTTGGAAGTTTGTCTGTGATGCAAAGTAATGCAAAACTCAAAACACAGGAAGTCACACTTGATTACCTGTAGGTGTAAAGTAGAAAGCCTTCAACAATAAGAATGTGGATTGTTTCATCCTCTCCCTCCTTATCCTGCAAGATTTGGGAATCCAGTGTGTTGTTGATCCCATGAGAGCGTTCAAACTTGACTGGGTTTTTTATCCAAGCGTTTATGGTACTCATCATAGCTTCCATATCTAATGCACTAATCACTAAGACAAAAGAGATAACAATCATGAAGCAATAAATATAATCCAGCCACAAAGTCAGTACAAAAAAGTGCACGTGAAGGAACAAAGTTCTCCATAGTTTCCAATTGCACTTTGGTAACACTGTAGCAAAGCCTTACCATCATACTGTTTAAACCCATCTTCAACTTCTATTTCATCTTGGGGCTGAAACAGCGATAAGAAAAACAAAACTGCTTGGTCAGCACAGCTACGGGGAGCTCGGTACCCGTTTCAAAGCAAGATTCAGATCCAAACCTGAAGCTACGAAGAGAAATCTTAACCCCCCACCGCGGTTCTTTGCCCGCAGATAAAGGGCGGTAGTGACAAGGCTCAGATAAAGTAGCCTGCGCCCCTATCTTCCCACCAACACAAGCGCAGCGCTCCGTGAGCTGGGAAAGTCACCGGGACGATACAGCGCGGGGTTACCGCGCAGCCCACCCAGCTCGACGTCGCAGCGCAGCCGCCGCAGACGGCGTGGGGAACCCGCGGGGGCGGGGAGGAGCGGGCAGGGCGGCGCGGGAGGCCGCAGGGCGCCATCGAGAAGCTGGAAGCATGCGGGGGTCACCCCTCGCCTCCCCGGCGGGAGGGCGGCCGGACCGGCAGGCGCCCGCCTCACCTTGAAGAAGTCATCCTGGTGCACCACGCTGCAGTTGGGCAGGGCTTGCATCAGCCTGCGGGTGAGGGTGGTCTTGCCTCCGTTGGTGACCCTGCCGGGAGAGCGCCGGGCCTCAGGCAGCGCCGCGGGACACGTGCGCGCGCGGGGCCGCCCCCGGTGCGCCCCCCGCCCTCGCGCCACTGCGGCAGCGGCACGAGGAAGGCGGTGGGGGGGGTGGGAAGTAAACGCGCCCGGGCGGCATCTCGGCCGGGCCCAGCGNGGACGGGGACCCAGTGTCTCCGGTACGGGCCGCCTACGTGCCTGAGCCGGGACCCGGGGAAGGGGGAAAGAGAAGGGAAGGAAAAAGAGGAGAAGGTAGAAAGGGGAGAAACCCAACGTCAACTGCTGGGCAACGCCATGGCCGGAGGAGGAGGGAGCAGCAGCAGAGCTGGTCCGCGCCGCACCAGAGCGCTCCGCAAAGGAAGGCCGGTACCCGCTGCATGGGGCTTCCCCTCACGCTTCTGCGCGCCCATTGGATAGACGCCACCGCTGCAGTAGCCAATGGAGATCGCAAAACGCATTAGCCTCGTGACTATTGGGCATGGCGCGAGTCACTCACGCCCGATAGGGCACTCATTGGCTGTCGCGCCGGGGGTGGGCACTGTGCCTATGGTAGGAGCATCGCGCGCCCGAGCAAGGGGAGCGTGGTGGCGGCAGGCGGCTGCGGGTCTGGCGGGCTGGGGCCTGCGCGCTCTCCTCAGGTCCTGCGAGATGAGGCGCCGCGGGAGCCGGTCCCGTCGTTAATGGCAGCTCCCACGGGCGGCTCGGTGCCGCTGGGCTCCTTCGCAGTGGTAGCGAGAGGGCGCGGCCTGAGGAGGGTGAGGCCGAGCCCCGCGCCCTGGGGAGGGCGGAGCAGGTGTCGGCTCTGCCGCTTCCGCCTCAGGCGGCGCTGCCCTACGCCTCTCCGCCCGGGGGCCGCTACAGCGGCTGAGGCGGCGGCTACCGCGTGGGGCGGGGCGCGGTTGTTGGCTTTGTTAGCGGTAGCGCTGGGCCTGAGGAGCCCTTCGTCTAACGGAGCCGCTTATGCCGCCAACCGAAGGGCCGCGGGGGGCTCTTAGAGGGTTCGGCTCCAGATACCGGCCCAGCCCCATAGGGCGCCTCAGGCTGCCCCACAGAGCGCCTCAGGCTGCCCCACAGGGCCACGGTGGAGCGGGAAAAGGTGCTGGGACCGGCCTTTGGGGCATCCCCTGCCCTGCGGCGTGACTCAGTACGGCAGCGCTGCTCCGAAGGCGAAATGCTGGGAGGGAAGCGGGCGGGCGACGGGGTTTGCTCTGTAGCAGGGTGACCCCTGCAGTTTCCCAGAGTAAAACGCACCAGCAGCTGTGCAAGCATCTTCTGCGTTCAAGGTCAAAGTCTGTCCTTAGGCCATGAAATTCGGGAGTTTTAATAGGCAGGTATAGAAATTTGACTGAGAAACTTGGCATGGAGGGTTTGTTTCCTGTGACCCGCAGGTCTCAAGAGAAGGGCAGTTGTAACTGCATGAGTATGCATTTTCCTTGGCGTTTGTCCCTCTGCTGTGGTCTGCCAGTGCTTGGTATTCCTGCAAACCACAGAAGAGTGCAGGACTGGAAGCCTTGCCACGCCTGAGGGGCTTTACCCCTTCTTATTAAGGCTTTTTTTCCACTTCTGTGAAGAAATAAAATTTGTGGTCAGAGTGGAGTTTTTGTGGGGTTTTTTTTTTTGGGTTTTTTTTTATCTAATCCAAGTTTATTCTTAGTAACGCTAAATTCCATTAATTTACACGCTAGTAACTTGTTTCTACATGTTTACAGTACCAGTGGTTGGTGTGTTGCCAGCCATTCAGCTTGCCTATCATCTTTTTGTGACTTTTACTAAGGCTTTTTTTTTTTTTTTTCCTCATAAGGCTCCAGGCAAATGTCAGTTGATTTTAAACTTCCAGACAGAACACATCATTTGGTCTCTTGGCTTTTCTAGTTTTTTGAGGGAGGATGGACAGTTAGTTAAAAATACTTGTGTTTTTTTCCATTTTGTGACTAAGCTAACTTCTGTTTTGCAATAGAAGATCTGGGTTTTTTTTATTAATGTGTGTCTACACAGCTTTTAAATGGAGATACTTCAAATCTCCTGAGACTACACCCAAATTCCTTAGACTAACAATACCAACACACCTAGATTAATGGAGGTCTGGGGTAAAAAAACCCACTATTTTAATCTTTCTATGAAGTTTTAGGATGGCAAAAAGCCAATATATAATCAGACTACACAATAGTGTTATTATGTAGTTTAAGAAC
Organism: Zapornia atra; assembly: GCA_013400835.1. NCBI lineage: Eukaryota > Metazoa > Chordata > Aves > Gruiformes > Rallidae > Zapornia > Zapornia atra. The sequence continues at coordinate 79,016 of VZTU01009334.1, forward strand.
CACATCTCAAACTAAACTTGTAGTCTGTGTATGCATGAATGCCATCAGGATGCTATTTCCAAGCAGTTAAGTGTTCTACACCAGGATTTCTGCTGTTTGGCTCCAGGGTTCTTCCAAAGTATTGGTAACTTACTGATTTTTACTCTTCACTTTTCACCAAGCCAGATGCTCACTTCAAGTTTTGTGCTCAAAAATAATTTTTCATTTAGACAAGTTCCACTGTTGTTTACCATACCTTGCCATTCCAATATGTCAACACACAACTGTTTTACTATTTTAATGTGATGTAAATATCACATAAGCAAGGTAAGGAAAAGTTTAGGAGCAGTGTGGTTTTTTAGGAAGGTGATTAGGCTGAAATATGCTTCTCTCACTTCAGTAGGGACAGAGCTGGAATTAAAACGACTGGACTCAGAAGTTAGCACACCTTGAACAGCTTGATTGAGGCAGGGCCATGATATGTTTAGTCTGATGTGTGATAATATGTGCTAGCTTTACACTCATTGTCTTTCACTAGAACCTCAAGGTTTTGTCAGACCCAGACCTTGAGTGGATTTACTTATCAAGATCATTGTGCACAGAAAGGGAGGATTCTTTTGGTTTGATTCAGGCAAACATTTTCCACTTCATACAGAATTAATATTTTCTAAATGCAAGAACACTTTAGACAGTTCAGTACGCAGCTATGGTGGAAAAAATGGAATGTTTTGCTTGGTAAAGTGAATCTAAACATTCTTAAAACTCTCTTGTGCTTTAAGGCTATGAACTCCAGAATGGCTGTGCATCCTGCCCACTGCATTCAACATCTGTGTCTGTGCGTGCTAGCCATTTCCCTGGCCCTTTGTTTCTCTCTCTCCTCGATGATACTGCTGCTATGGTGAAAAATAGAGAGAAAGAACAACAGGATATTGTCCAATTCTGGTCTGCGTGCCAACAGTGACAAAATGTTGTTTTCTCCTCTGTTTGGGGGTTCTTGTTGGCTTTTATTAGTCCTGGGCGAGCTTGAACACATTAAGAAGTGGGTTTTTAAAAAATTCTTTCAGTTGGTGTGGAAACCTTGAGTCTCTGGGAGGGAGGTGGTGCCCCGTGCCCTGGCACAGACAGTCCTGTCCTGGAGGATGATACTCTGACTCATGCAGAGGAAAAGAAGACTTCTGTGGCAAAACACAACAGGAAGACACCCCTCGCCGCTGTGTGCCAGGAGGACACCTGCAGAGCTGCCGCAGGGGGTGGAAGTGAGCCACAGGCTGTATGGATAGTGCTGAAAAAACTGCATGGCTGCACAAATCTGAGGCCAAACTAGGACGCTATTTCTGTTCTCCCGTCTGCCTCTCTGACACCTGTGGGTAAGCGTGAAGTGCACAACAGGCTTCTGCAGCACCTCAGGGAGCGAAGGAACTGTCGTCGCAGGGTATGGGATCACAGTGAAGCATTCTTGCTTAGCAATCAGGAGTAATTATAACCCAGGAGTACGAACTGCACATGTGCTGGAGTTGCCGAGGCAGGAGCTGAATGTGTGTCGGTGCTTGAATGAGGACGTACTATCCCCTCGGGACCTCCTGGGAGCAGCGGGTAACACCCAGGTATGTGCAGAGCCAGGAGGTAGATGGCACAATGCTGGGGGCGTACGGCGGGAGGAGAGCAGGCGTTTGACCATTATATTTGGGATAGGGATGTTTATCTAATGTGACATTCATCTCAGTCAGTCTGCTTTCAAAATAGGTTATTGGTGTGCAGTGACATAATTTATCATCGTTAAGAAAGTCATAGCTTTGATGCAGTCTCCTGAACATGAAATAAACCCAAAAGATCTGCAACTAATGTGAGTTGTAGGCAACAGCTTTGACTTCTGTGTGTTCTCATGGTTGTGTGAGCCACTGTCCTTTCTTTGCTGCACCCAAACCAGGCATCAGTGGTGATAAAGACAGTTGTGAGAAGATGAAGTGAGGTGAAAAATTGTAACTGACCCAGATAATGAGTTGTATTGAAACCATCCGGGATAAAATGGAGTAATATATGACACATTCTGCAATAGCATCATATAGGGCACCTAAAGCTGAGGCAAACATAACAAAAACTTTGAAAGATAAATGGCAGATTTATTTTTTTTTTAAATCTGCTTGAACTCTGAGAAGTGATGAAGTGTAAGAAAACCACAAAGGTGAAAGAAACAGATGTGCTAATTACGTCATTGTGGGACTACATAAAAAATGCTTGGGAATGGGAAGTTTATGCTCTTTGGTTGTGAAGACTTTAGTGGGAGTCCAGGAAGGCTGAACTGATGAAGCTGTAACTTCTCTTAAGCTGTAAGCTTTAAAAAAATGAAACCCACTGCTTTATAAATTAAGATATAATACTGGTTTAGTGATCTGGGGTATGAAAAAGCTGATACAAAAGGCTACCCTGTAGCCCTGGGTTTTACTTGATTGAAGATTTTAAAAGAAATTGGTAACCACTAAATCATCTCTTCAGGGCATTTAAAGTTAGTGAGTTTCCTGGTTGTGTCTTCAGTTCAGGAGTGCTGCGTTGGTAGTTTTACACATTCTAGGAAGCTGTAGGCTGTGTCTGATGAATAGTTTCTGTTGCTGACATAGAAAGCTTTTTTCCCCACCCGGTTTTAAGGACTTTTTGGAATTGTAGAATACTCTTTTCTTTGAGCTTTTTGGTGTCTAAGAAGTGTGACTGTATCAGATGTAAGGGGGAAACTTTTTTTCTGCCCCTGTCTGTAAAAGTTATGCATTTGGTCTGCTGTGCTTTATTTTCTTTCGAAATACTGAATAGTTCCAAAGCATTGTCTAGCTCTGCTTACAGCCAGATCATGGACTGTTAAACAAGACCTCACCTAATTCTAGCATTGCTTTTATTATGCTACTGTAAAGAAACCAGAACTTATGCTACTGTTTGTCTGGGAGTAAATGTGCAGAGTTGTTAACCCTGATTTCTGACATGAATGTACTGATTTTTTTTTAATTGATGCTACTCTTCAGTTTAGGTATGTTTTAAGAATTTTACAGTCTTGCTTTAGCCTTCTGAAAGGTCTGTTGCTCAATAACTGTTACAAGACACTGATATATTTTAATATGAAATTAAGTAGAGGTTTTTTTGCAGGTGTATTCATCACACACCTTCTGTGATCTTTACCAGTGAATCCGCACAAGAAATTCCTTCTCTAACTCACTCTAGGAACGGCATCTTGGTCCTTTTACTGCTTTAACTCCCACAGCAATAACTACAGTAAACAAGACCTTATCATCTACTGAAAAATATAATGACTGAATTCCTGGTTTGTTTCAATTGGTGCAACGGTGAACAGCCCCAGCCGGTAGGTAGATGCACAACCACCATCCTTTATCAGATCTGACACTTTGCCTTTCTATGTGGAGAACACTTTCATTGTCATGTTTGTTTTGATTAGGTTAATTAATGCAGAAGTAAAAATGGACCCGTTAAACTCTATCTAAACTATGTATGTTTGTCAAAAACTTTGACTATGTGGCTGCAGTTCTCAGGCCCTGACTTAGCAATGATTTTGCTAAAACAAAAGGTTTTGTTAAAATTCAATTAGCAATAATACAAGTGACTTTGACCCTCTCACTGCAAACGGTCTGAAACTTCAGTCTGAAACTTCAGCCTGAAACTTCAGCCTGGTTGCGGTGTGGAGTCATTAGGGTCAGGCTTTTCTTGGAATGCTGCTTGTTTCTGTCTGAAAGCTGCACATGTTTTCTGAACAGAGATCTAAGATGTCTTCTCTCTCACAGAAGAGGCGGCAGAGACTGGACCGGAATATGATAGGAGAACCGATGAACTTTGTACACACTGCGCATGTTGGGGCGAGAGAGATGAGTAGTGACTATTCATCAGTAAGTGCATGCCTCTCGGATCAGCAGAAATCTCCACTCAGTAACCTGTAGAGCAGGTAGCTAGTAAAACACTAGATAACTGTAAGAGAAAAATCTGGCAACTTTTTTTTTCCTTTTTTGAGGTAAGAGATGTAAAAATAAGTGGATTTTGGATAGCAAGGCCCATCTTATGCACTGACTTAAAATAGTATTTAAGTTATTATTTCTCCCTACTACCAGGGACCCAGCATTGTAAACATATGGCTCACCTGGCTCATCAAATTGATGCTTCTAATAACTGCTCTAGCAACCAGATTTTGAGAGATACATGTTCTAATAAACTTTTTTTCTAGGCTGTATCAATTCAGGACCACATGAAATCTAAAGGTGGCTACACAAATGGCACTTCTGCAGCTGTTGAGATACAAGAAAGTGAAAGAAGGCTGAAATCTGCTCTGTCTTGAGACGACCCCCTGGACTGTGCTTTTGTTTTCTCTAAAGCCTCTTTATCATGGAGTAGACAGAGAATTTGAATTATAAATAGGTCAGTGCAAGCTTTAATGTTTTTTGCACAACAGCTTCTGAAGGAGTTATTGTAAATTATCCGTAAAATGGTCTGTTGTGGTAGGGTTGTAGTAGCAACTGGAATTTGTCACTGTGGATGACTTCCTAGGTGTGTCTCAAAAACCTCACAAAATTGTCTTGTAGGATGGGATTGGCAGTTAGTATGAACTGTCAGGGGTTTTGGTCTCTCTCCTTTTTCCCCCTGAAGAAATGAGAGGTTGATTTAATTGGAAGTCTTCACTTGCTTGAACTTACATGGACTAAACCGAATTGCTAAATGGGAGCTTCTAGCCGATAACACAACTTTGGACTCATTTTTTGGATGGCTTACAGCCTAATGCATAAATCTACTCAGCTGTACTTTGTCAGGTTGGTTTTTTTAAATGTTTTTTGATGGTGAATGAACTCTACTGCAATATAGCTACCTGAGTCAGTTTCACTGCAAACCCCAGTGAAACTTCTGCCTTGCAGTGATAATGCTTTTGGAGCTAAAATTGGAAGTTTTATAAACATACTCTCAAATGAGGCTTAGAAAAACAGACATGTCTTTCAGTTACTGGGCTGCTTCCCTTCCCTATGTGCAGTAGAGTGACTGATGGATATTACTACCACAGTGTTAATAATATGTATCCAGTTAACTTCAAGTGGTGTTACAATATGCTCACAATTGTGTGTTAATTTTGCATGACTACTACTTAATTTTAAAATGAACTGAAAATTATGCTGTTACCTATCTGTAACAGTAACGACACAGGACTTCAAGGGGTATCTCACTCTTTGAAAGTCAGTGGAGCTCTCTCCTTTCCTGCTCTATGATCAGTTGAACTTTTTCCCATTTAAAAAAAAATTTCTTATTCTTGAATTAAAATACATGCCCTATTTTAATATATCTTAAAATTAGCATGTTAGCTGTATACTTAGCTTTTTAAGGTCTTTGATATTTTGTCTTCTAACTTGAAGATACAGAGTTCAAAGAAGGTAAATCCTATGTACTGTTGAGGAAGCATAAAGTGGCCAAGCTGTTTTAAAGAATTAACTCCGAAATCATCTGCTATGGTATTGAGTTTGTGCATTCATTGGTCCATGCTTGCCCAGAAAGAATAGTGGTAGAACAACTGTGTTGAAGGAAAAGGGTTGTATTTTGTTAACACTGGAAGAAAACAAATTGAAAAGGAGTTTGTTTCCTGAAGCCTCATTTGTATGTTTAAGATTAGTGATATATGCATAACTAGAAATAAAGAAGTCGGTGATCATACCAGTTCTTCTCTCTAAAAATAAACCAGCAGAGATAATTTTGATTTTAAACCCTTATTTATAGAAACCCCCTAGTTTTCATAATGTATACCAAACAATGCTATCTGGTTTAAAATTAAATCTGTTTTCATCACCCTATATAGTATTAACTAGGACTATATTAAAGTTAACTAAGATGTAATATTATTAACTGGAAATGTTTTGCTATTGCATTAAAGGTGCCTTTACTTTTAAAATCTAAACAAACATAAAAGCATGTTTTAAGACTTGGGTATTTTTGTCTGTATATTTAGAAACCTTATCTAGCTGTTATCTTTCATGTAACCCAGCATCACCTTATCTCGGTTATAATAAATGTGTTGAACGAGACACATTCTTCTGTTGTGAAAATGTTGGTATTTTTCTGTGCCCTGAACACCTGCTGGCCAGGTGGATGGGGCAGCATGGCTTGAAACTCTGCTGCACAGCTCCAGGCTTCTCCACTAGAGAGCATGGTTTTACATCAAGTCTCTCCCATCTCTCGGCTTTGCAAGCTATTACTCCAGTGTGGTTTGTGTTGGTTGGTTTTAGGTGGGTGTTTGGTTTGGTTTTTGGTGGTGGTTGTTGTTTAGTTTTTTGTTTGGTTGGTTTTTAACTTGGCTGGGATAAAATATAGCAAATGACATGAAAGGCTCCAACTTGTTAATCCACCTTGCAGGCTGTGAAGGCTTTACATGAACGTAACATGGCAATGACACATTACTGCTCTGACTTGATGTTGTTTTATGGTTACTTTTTGTAGTTGGAAGTAAAATAACTTGCAAGTGGAGCAGGATCAAGTTTTTCATATGTAGTCTGGCAGGGTCTTAGCAGTAAAAAGAAAATGGGGGGAGGGTTTAGCACTTGTCCAGCATATCCCTTGATTTTCCTGCTAGGTGTTACTGACTATCCAACAACATTGCATAAATCTGTAGTCAGTATATGGAAAAGGTATGTGGCTTTTTTCACCACCTAATATGTCATTTTGCCTCCTGTAGCAGCTTTATACCAGTTATGTAGCGCTATGTTATGTTCCAAGTTAGCCTGTAATGATAACTTGCAACCCAGACAGGTAGTGCTGTTCATCTGCATGGTCTTGCTGTGTTGAACTGTCAGATGCTTCTGCAGCTTCTACTCTGTATAGACAAGAAATATTTTAAGAGATTAATAAATACCCTTAATCTTACTGTGCCAGCAAGAATAAGCAGAACTTAAAATCAGGTATGGTTATAAAATGGATTATATGTCACTAAATATAGTAACACTGGAAAAAAGAAATCAAATTGGTCAATGAAAGGTGATCACATGGCTGCTCTTGATTGTGTTGGGATTTACTGTGCTATCAGCTCTGTGACACTGCCATAAAAACCCAACAGTTGAAGATAAGAATGATCTTGTCTGCCTTTCGTAATAGCTGTAGAGAGAGGCCAGATGAACTACAGGAAGAAACCAGAGCTGTGTTACAGCGGTGTCAAAAAGATTTCTGGTGAGGAGATTCCTTTAAGGCTTCCAGGTACTTTGCAGGTCTGCAAACTGGGTTAGTCCAGAATCTCAGACAGTTGTTTTAATGATACTGTACTATGAAATCATTCAGATTAGTTAGGCAGTCCAGGAATGTGAGGTAGAAGCTAGATCTTCCTTCCTAGCTTTGTACCTTCTTTTCTCAGGAGATCAAACTCTTGAGTGGGCCTTATTAAAAAGACTGTATGCTGTACTCTGGTTTACTAGGTCGTACTTCTAGTTTGTGGCTCCTGAAGGTAGACTTTGAATTCTAAAACCTGTAAGACAGGTGAATTGCACACTAAGGGTAATGTCAAAAGTGTGGAGTCCTAAAACTAAAAAAATAAATCATCTGGTTCATTAGATTGTCTTCAGGGCAGGAAACAATCTGCAAAGACGAACTATAAATAGAATGCTTTTCTAAAAACAAGGCTGCTTGGAATAAATCTTTCTTATTTTGAAAAAGAAGTGGAGACTTGCATTTTTAACTCCTTGCTATTGCAGTACCATTCTTATTGTGCACCCTTCTGTCTAATACAGGGACTGGATGAATAGAGTTTAGGCACAAAGTTGTGGTTAATGCTTGAAATTCAATTTTTTCAATACCTACCTCTACAGTTGTAGTCCCTGTGTGCCAGAGGAGATATTTGAAGTGCTTGGGCTTCTGCAGACAAACTGCCCTTTCCTCATACACAGTGATTTGTCTGATGCACAAGGCCCAAGTTCCTTACATCAGTGTTTTTCCTGGTGATATTCATGTGGTTAAACTGTAAAAGGTTTCTTAGTCCTTCCTAGTCCTCTATAGTAACTGGGCTGTTGGAGAGTTGTTTCCTCAGCAGAGCTGTAAGCCATGGAGCTCTGAGCCAGATTTGTACTTTGCTGTGCACAATGCTTAATTCTTCGTGCTCTGGGGAAGCTGGTCAGAGAGGCGAATGGGACAGTTGGGAACTACAGAACACAGAGCAGGTTTAGGTGCAATGAAAAGGCCAAGAGGTATATGTTTAAGGACTGAGCAGGGAGCAGAAAGTGTGCATCTTAGTGTTTGTTATCTGTAAGGCCCAGGACAGCTTTGTTGCTGTCAATTGGAAAATATTTGTAATGTGTGCGTAATTAGTATATGGAGGAAATTGGGCACTTAAATGCATGACTAAGCTGGGACTTTGAGACTCAGAGTGCCAATGTAACTTTAATGGATGGTAGTGTACTCTCCCTGCAGTGGCTACAAAGCTGTTTTCAGAAAGCATGGAACCACCCAGACAGCTACCTTTGGTTCCAGCAATTGCAGACTGATGGCACATACATGTTTGTAAGACAAGGTGGAGCTTTTTTTTGATGAATCTGAGGTAGCAGATGTTCTAAATGCTGAGGCTTGCTGCACTCAACATGGAACACAAAACAAGTAAAACTAGATTTAATACAAAATAGCAGTAGTAAAAGGGTATTTGCCTTCAGTGTACTATGCTGCCAAACCTTCAGGGAAATGAACCTGACCCATCTGATATCCACCTTCCAGGTAGTGGGAGGGTATGATAGATTGGAGCTGAAAGGTCATGAAGAATTCCTTGTGCCTGGGGAGGTTTGTGTAACATTCTCCTGGCTTCTCTGCAGGCTGAGGTGCCAGGATGTCACCCCAGCTGTGCCAGGTTTCCATTAGGACCTTTTCTCCCTATGCTATGTAGAGAAAGGAAGCATGAAAGAAAATAATGAAGGCACTTTGAGTAGGCAGGGACATTACTAGTACTTGCTTTTGTGCCAAAAATACTCACAACTTGAGGTGCTCAATACTGAACTAGGACTGCTGTCTTTGCCTGGGAACTTCTAAATGAGCAAGCTCATGTTAGAGTAGCACACATGGGGTGTGCTGCAGCACCCACAGCATGATGTGCTTTGGCCTCTGCATCGCCTAAACCCAGCCTAAACTGGCTTATCAAGCATTGTGGTACAGCTACCCAACACCATTGGTTGTCACTTGTTCTGTATGTCCCATTTCTGTGCATCCCGTTAGCACAACCAAAATCCTAAGATGTTACCCTAAAATGTAGCTCAAATGGGAAGCATTCCTCTCAACCTAGTTTTAATCCTGTTTAGAAGAGAGTAGTATGAGAGCTGGATGAGAGCAACAACTTTGAGGTGTCTGTTGAAATCAAGACCACAAAGCTGTACTGAAACTGCTTTGTTCAGTGAACCTTTTTAAGTTGTTGTTGTTATTAAAATAATGTAAATGGGAAGAATATTCTCTTTATAACAATTTTAAGTTTCCTCTTGTGTTTGCATATAAACCCAAACTGAACAAAATCTAGGTTGTTATTACTAAGGACTTTCCCTGATTAAGGGGCAAAAAAAGAAGTTGAATTATGTCTTTTACTGTTTTAATATATATGTATATTAAATTTAGACCTTCATCTTACATAATGTGGAAGGAAATAATCTATTCTTTTAAACTGAAATTAGTATGATTGCTCTGGCTCACTGGAAGTTTTGAAAATGGACTTAAAATCTACATTTAAACCACTGAGAGAGAATTCAATGTGCTTGTGGCCAATGGCAGCTTTAAAAGTGGATGACTAGCTAATTTCAGATTCTTCATCAAAGCACTAGAGAAAGTGCTTGGTTACAGGACTCTTTATGTTGTATTGCAGTGTATTTACATACATCTGATCTTGCTGGTGCTTAAGGCAGACATGTACGTTTTACATAAGCTTCATGAGCTAAGTCTAAAGGTGAATGAAGACTGTACTGATAACCAGTTATTCATCCCTTCACAGTGAGCTGCCTGAAATTAAGGATTTGTAGATCAGGCAAAACAGTGGCACTTATTCTAGACAAATCTCTTTTAAAATAATGATCTCATGTATGTAGGTTGGGAAGTCCAGACTCAACGTGAGCTGAACCTTGTATGCTTTTGAATGCACTTACCCACATTTATCCTTGCAGTCTCTACCACCAGGAAATCCTAAACCCTGACTCAATACCTTTGAAGGTATGATACATGCTTGAAAATAGAATTGAAAAGTAAGGTTTACTGTTCCTATTAATGCATGCTAATGTGACCTTACTGCATAATGGTATATGAGGAAGGCTTTCACTAGTTTCTTTCAACTACTTTAAACATCACCTTTGAAAATGCATTTGAACGGGCTATTCTTTCTGCTGTGTAATGCCCAGTGAACTGGGGTATCTCTTGCTTCCACAGATTGGTATTTACTGGTGTTCAAATCAGGCTGTGGGTGCATGGAGAAAAGCTGCTAGGCATGTGTTTGAATTAATAAACAGTTCTTAAATACTGGTCTTTTCTATGTTTTGGATCATTTTCTTGCCAGGAGACAGAGGTCACATCAGGCTGTTGCACATGTCCTCATTATTGCCATGTGTCTATCTCTTGGAGAGGGCAGGTTTCAGTAAGTGTTCCCTGTGATGCTTTACTCAAGAGGTTTCAGTGTTATCTTGCTGTCTTGTTCCAGGCTCCAGCCAAACAGCTGTGAAAATACAAAGCAGTGAAAGAGACAGTTTATAGAACTGGGTAAAATTTCCATTGGTTAAGCCACTTCCTTTTCCTCATCACCTGTTTGATTCTGTCCTATTACTCTACATACAGCCCACTAAATCTCTTAGAAATATATTTACATTTAGTATTTGGGCCAGTGTTCTCTCTTAGCTTTTAGAATTGAATACAACATATTAAAAATACCTTTCCCATTGAAACTATTAATGACCCCCAAATCCCCTCTTTACTAATTTTTGTATGACATAACTGTTTAGTGAGCAGAGTCTAGTAACTTTTACAGTCTTAGTCCTTTAAAAATTATGCAGTATGTTTTCTCTTAAATACCTAATGCTGATAGCCACCACCCTCCCAAGTCTGCCTACCAAACAAGGCAGATATTTTCTGTTCATGGTATTTTATGCAAAATTAACAGAATGGGACAGTAATTCAAAGTTAAGCTAATGGAAGAGGAAATTTAATTGCATACTAAGTTGTCGTGAAAGGAACTGAAAAAGGCAGATTGATTGGAATAAGTTTATTCAAAAGCTGAGAGGCTGATAAATATGAATACCCCATAAAGTAGCACTTAATGCAATGGGAGAGTCAGGAGAACAGCCTTGAAATAGAAGATGTTTTGCATGTCTCTCCTTGTGAGTCAAATAATTTGTGTTTGGAAGTGTGTGTATGTGGTGGAGAACAGGCAGGGGGAAGGAAGGGATCATTTCATCATCCCTTTGAAAAGGATTTCAATACATGTATTATTCAAGCAGTTTATTTTCTGTGTTGATGGTTATTTAGCTTCAGTTTCCACTTTCTTACTAAAGTTCTCAAAGCCTACATGAAACACCTTGGTTCCCTAATGCTTTCGGAATGCTTGAGTTGAGTCACAGACTTTCTTTCATGTTGATGTTTTGGTTTCGAGTGATTTTTCATTTTGTTTTCTAGAATGTTGTTGCTCTTCTTTTTTTCTGATGGAGATAATTATGGTGATAGAGAAAGGATGCATGTTCAAGCTAATGGTAACATCTAAAGACTGCTTCAGCTGCCAATAAAAGTTGTCTAAGAAGTTTTTGTTGATGTCCTGACCGTGAACTGCTCATTCTGAGTTAACGTTCCCTTTAGTTAAAGGAAATTTTACTCCTAATATTTCTCCCCAGCCCATTTTTTTCCAGCTGCAGACAGAATACAAACTGCTGAGCTTTCCTGGGGAACGCAAGGAGAGGGATTAGTGTTTGGTAGGGCCAGATATGCTGTGGAATCTGATTTGTGAGCAACTGTGCACTTAAAATTTAAATTAAACACTTCTTCCATGCTGGAACACTCTGCCATGTACCCTTAGATCTTTACAAATCACAGAATTGATAGATTTATTAAAGTAATCTCTATTAATCTGTCATCCAGATCCTGTTCCATTCAGAAGAGATAATAGTTGGAGTAAGGTGTCATGGTTACTCTGACAACAGCACCAAAATAGAAACACACAGATGGACAATGTACTAGCTGTTGGGTTTTTTTAAATACCAATTCTGCATGGAGTATGAATTATTAGTTGTGCTATGGTGTGCTGCTGCCTTCCACTGTTCACATCAAATTGTTAGCCACACTTTTGCAGTGTAACAGATCTACAAGATGCATAAACCTGTTGCTGATACAGAGATGAATTGCAGATTGTCACTGGAGGGGGAAAAGCTTGCCTGTCACCATCAAAACATCTGTATGCATCAAATCACTGCTTACTTGCAGGTATGTAAATGTTACCCAGATTTTTACAGCAACAGTATAGTTTAATAAAATCTTTCTATAATGCAGTGGGGAGTGTTCCCTGTAGATGTTTTACCAGGCTTTGTCCTTAAACTCACACAGAGGGAAAACCACACATGCAGGAACCTCATTCTTCAATTGTAGCAACTCATAACTGCTTAGTTTGTGAGCAACTCAAGCAAAGGGGTTACCTGCTTAGCACTTTGATTTACTAATGCTGGAATGTAGCTCAACTCTCATCCTCCTGCCTCTCCCTCCCGCCCACGCAGCCTCGCTCATGGCCACATCCCCTTTCTCCAGTAATCTCTCTTGGCTTTGCAGCTTCTGCTTTCCCATGCACGCTGGCCCTGGGGCAGGCCCCAGCCCTTCGGAAGCAGAATCTCCAGCGAAGGACGTTGCATGAACATTGCTTCACTTCCTTGGTAAATCACAGAGTTGTTTCAGGCTCTCTCCTTCCTGCAAATCACTGCTGGCTCTTACATCTGTTCTTTTAACGCTTTCAAAGTCTGGAAGGCATTTCTCAGTTTGTTTTTTTTTAAGTACAATGTGATTCCCTCAACCTGTTGTGATAGGTCGCGTTTTGCTGGTTCTTGTGTACTTGTTGCTCTCTCACTTAAGAGCCACTGCTCTCATCGACCCTCTTTCCTAGGGCTTGATTGTTTAGAAAGATGAAGTCAGATGAAACACTCAGATTTGCCTCTAGAGCTGTGGCACAGGGCTGTCCCTTTCCTTTAACTGGTGGCAGCTGCGAAGGGTTTCAGGTAGCATTAGGTTCCTCAAACACACACGTGGGGCTGCTGGGTGGAAAACCCGACAAGCTGACAGCAGTTGAACACCCAGACCACCGCAGCGAAAGAGCAAGGCGAAAAGAAACACGGGAGGGGGGGGGCGGGCCGCGGGGCAGCCCCGGCCGCCACACGGAGCACGCGTGGCTCTCC
>VZTU01009334.1:92379-132871 GCA_013400835.1 Zapornia atra
GCCCCCCCCCGCGGAAGATCGGATCGCACCCCCCCACCCGCCCGGCCGGCCGGCGGCAGGAGCCGGTACGGGGTCCCGTCTCCCCGGTTGGCGCCCCGCCAGGAGTGCCGCCTCGTAGCCCGAGCCGGGCGTCCCCGCTGCGAAAACGAAGGGGGTGCCGCGCCGGTGGCCTGGCCGGTGGCAGCAGCAGCCGCCCCCATCGGACGGAAGAGGAAGTGGCGCCTCTCCGGGAGCCGGCGACGGTGAAAGGATCCGTGGCGGTGCTGGGCGGGCGGGGAGAGCCCGGCTGAGGCCCTTCCCCGAGCAGGTGGCGGCGGCTGNGCTCCTGGGCCGGCCTGGGCCGCGCCGCTTCTGGTGGCTCGGGCGACTGCGGGGCGGCCGCAGGGCCGCGGGTGGCGGTGGGGTTGGGGTTGACCGGCACGCCGGTGGCTCCTGCTCTTCAGCCGGCCGAGGGGCTTCTATCCGTCTTATCCCCCTGGAGCCTTACCCCAGAGAGCCCTGGCAGCCGCGGGCACGGTCCGCGTAGCCCTTGGGACTGGTGTGTGCCCTCGCCTCCAAACGCCTGCGGGGCGGTTTGGCTCCGAACTGTGTCCCGGGGTGTCCTTGGGCCTCCCGGGTCTGCCTTGGGGCAGGGCCCCTCGGTTCCCCCCCGCCTTCCCCGAGCCACTGCCCTCTCTCGGGTGCTTGGGGAAGGCCGGTTCGAGTCACGCGTTGGTGGGTTTAGATAACAAATCGGGTGCCCGCGTAGATAAACGCTGTTGTTGTTTCTGGAGGCGCTGTTGTTGTTTCTGGAGACATTTAAATTGGGAGGCAGGGGAAGGGGGGAAGCTGGTGGTGCGCATAGGCGTTCTGGATTTTGGTTTGTTTGTTCATCCTAAATGCCGTTTTGGTTCCTGTATGGGACACCTTTGCAGCTTCTTTTGGCACTCTGGAGTGTATTGCTGTGGAAACCTGGTACGTTGCTGTCAGCCTAATGGAGTTATGAAATGGGGAAGCAAACGCCTCTGTAACTTGCTGAAGCAGTATGAAGGGCATACTGCTCCACTAAGGTGTTTTGTTGTTGGGTGTTTTGTTTGTTTTTAACATAACTTTTAGCTTGCCTTGGTAAGGCAGGACACAGAGTGCTTTCCTCTGTAGGAGGTCACCACTGGATATGCTCAAAAGTAGGTGTGCAGGGCGTTTTGTTAGTGCCTCGAGAATGCTTTTGGGTGAGTGCTTTGCTCCTTAGCTTAGTGGTTTGGCGCGCTGACAAGGGAAGGGGCTTCCGCCCCCCTGCAAGACTCCAGGCCCCCTGTCCTGCCTTCTCTACGAAGGCAGTTGTAGCAGTGGGGAGCATTGGACAAGGTTATTCAGCTTCAAGAACAGTATCCTGAGGCCAACAGTGTGGGGAGTTAGCTCTGGGAAGGTAGTAAGCATTCAGGGAAGGACCACTGCTGCTCTCTGAGCAGGGGCACTGGTTCCCACGGGATGCAGTGCTCAGAGGGAGGGCAGGAGGGACAGTTTATGTGTGCCATAGGGCCACTGGCAGCATTACAAATAAATGCTTGTTCTATTTGTGGCTACTGGTAGTGTTTTCCTACTTTTGTATGTTCCTGGGGGCTTTATATTGTTACTTTCTACAGACAAAATACCTTCTCCTTGTTCGGTACCTTTGAGTTTATGTGTCTTATGTAGATGTTGTGATGGATATTGTCAATACAGGCTTAGTTTGGTTGCTGTGTCCACTGGTTTATATAACTTCCAGTAATCCACATGGTGGGGTTGCTGGTGCTCTCTGAAACTCAACAGTCATGCCAAGCTTATATTCAGGGATGTATTAGGAAAAGTAGGGATTAAGGTACAGCATGAGATGTCATCCTTTCTAACAAAAGGAAGGAGTTCTACCAGAAAAGTTTAAAGGTGGTAAAGGAAGTATAGTGAGGGTACCAGTTGTCAAAAATAGGAAGAAATCTGAAGGTGAAGGGCCATTGGGAATGGCCTGAACCTGGAGTGAAAGGAGGTGATGATGCCCTTTTATGTGAGAACAGCTGTCATGCCTCTACTCCACAGGGGAATGTTTTTATGCTGGATCAGCCTATGGAAGCAGGTTAATCTTTCCAGGAGCAGCTTTGTGGACACACCCTTAGTCTTCTACTTAGGTAATCAGGTTGAAAATTAACCCAGTAAGAAATTTTTACTTTGCATGTATTCAGAAAGATTTGGTTTGTACTGTTCAGTGGCACAGCTGACTGCAAGGCATTAGTACCCAAAGGAGTAGCCCTTACCTGTTGTGAAAGGATATTGAGGCAGTTAGAAAACAGTAACACTTCATCTGGATGCAGCAAGAGTTCAGTGGGGTTAGCATGCAGCATTTATCTCTGGTTTTAACTTTTAAATGCTGTCTTAAGGCTCAGCGATGAATAGGTGAGAGTAAATGTCATGCTCTGGTCTTCCCTCCCCCACCTCCTGAGCAAGGATTGTGTTCCCTAATTCATCCCAGAGAAGGGAAGCTTGCCAAACAAAACACGCATATCAATTAAGCGAGTAATAGCTCCTTCTAGGTAGACTCAGCCTTGTGCAGCATTAACACTTGATTTCCTGGAACCCAGAAAACACTCACTCGACTTCAGGAAGCAGAAAGAGCTTTTAGTGGATGGAGTCATCTGGGGTTTGCACCTGTTGGAAGTCTTTATTGCCTTTAATTTGCCATTAGTTTGTACTGTCAGGTGAGTGCACTTCAGGGGAAGCTTGATGGTTTTTGTGCTGCTCATAAATCACTGAACAAGTGATTTTAGCTGACAGCTGCAGGGCTGTGACATGTTAAACGGTTAATGTGCCCGGGCCCTTTGACACAGTTCTCCCAGCAGATGTTCATGCACTGTGGCCAATATAATGGGCTCCTCTGAAGAAGGTTTTTTGCTATTCAAACCAGGCAGACACAAACCTCTGAAACAATATCGTCACATGTTTTTCTTTTCTCACTAGGTCTTACTTGCCACAGAATACTGATAGCTAGCCTGAGGAGAAATACCTCTGTGCCACTCCTGGCGATTAGCACTGTGTATCTGACAAGTATTTGGGCTTTTCTCCCTTATCCATGTCTGCTGCTAGCTTAATATCTGTGTTCTTCCAGACAAACCTGCAATTTACAACAGGTTTGATTTATTTTTGATCTATTGATACATCCTGACAGTGAGGTCAGTTTCTATCTCAAGTAAAACAGTCCAAATGAGGTCATGCCCCAGTTTTCTTAAGTGAGGGACAAATGACGTTTATTTATTTACAGTACCTTGCAGCTACAGCTAATCCTTAGCCTGTTCATTTATCTGCTTAGATACCTGACCTTTATTAGTGTACTGATGCCTGGGGAGAAGTATACACATCTAAAGTCATCAGAAGTTTTAAAATTTGTGTGTATTAGTAAATAACAGCAATCATGTGAGGGACTCATGGAGGGCTGGAGCAGCTGCCCTACAAAGAGAGGCTGAGGGAGCTGGGCTGGTTCAGCCTGGAGAAGAGAAGGCTGCAGGGGGACCTCACTGCAGCCTGCCAGTCCCTGAAGGGAGCTGATAAGCAGGAGGGGATTCAACTTTTTAAAAGGGCAGATAATGGCAGGACAAGGGGGAATGGATTAAAACTAAAGGAAGGAAGGGTTAGATTAGATATTAGGGGGAAGTTTTTTACAGAGAGAGTGGTGAGGGGCTGGAACAGGCTGCCCAGAGGAGCAGTGGATGCCCCATCCCTGGAAGTGTCCAAGGCCAGGTTGGATGGGGTCCTGGGCAACCTTGTGTAGCTCCAGGCCTGGAGGTTGGTGTCCCTGCCTGTGGCAGGGGGGTTGGAGCTCTGTGATCCTTGGGGTCCCTTCCACTCCATGCCATTCTATGATTCTATGACTCCGAGACACCAGTATTTCCTTAACTACACAAATTCTTCTCAAAGTGCACTAGTTGATCTCTTTGTGTTTACAGTTACATGGTAAAAATACTCTAGGAGTTGCCATATAATATTTTTAGTAGTTGGGAGACTCTGGAGTCTGCAATGAGGGGAAGACTTGAACTTCCTATGTTCTGTTTTAATTGGTTTCTATGTTAAAATTTAGAGTTTTTGGAAAGCAGGGGACACAGAATCTGAAATCGTTTGCCTGGGCTTCTCAATGATGCTCCACTTGGTGACATGAACTATGCATGTAACAATTTTCTTTTTTTGTATTTTAAAGTTTTATTTGTTGTATTTTAAATGAGGGAAAACAGTTTTATACCATGACTCATTTTTTACTGGTTTTCCATCCTGCTCTCAAGCTCTACCCATCTCTCATGGAATCAGTCATTAGATAAAATAATCAAATAAATTCCTTTGCTACTAACAGCTTTTTTCTTTCTAACAGCTTTTTAGAAGAATGACTGATATTCTGACCTTTGTTTAATTCAGAACACCCTGGTTTATTGCAGGTGACTGCAGATGAGGGGATCCTGCATGCTTATGGAAATGGTGTGCCACCAGTAGCAAAGGATTACTGCATAATTTACAACTCTAATTGGATATCTCTTCCAAAGAGTCTGGACAATGCTGTAAGTAGGTTATAATCATACTCCCTAAAAAAACCAAAATGCAGTACGAATTTTGGTTACCTGTAAGTGGTTTTCAAAATTCTCAGTTAAATAGGTGCTGAGTTGTGCACTGAATATTTACCTTTTTGGGTCATGCCTCCCCTGCCCCAGTCTCTATAGTGAACATTTCTATACTGTAAAAAATCAGCTTCTAAAAGTAATACTCTATCTGTGCTTAGAAATGGTTTTAAATATATTTTTATATGAATCTGGTATTTTATTTTCTTCAAGTGTTACCAGTATGTCTGAATTTTAGATCTGGGACTAAAGTTCTTTGTTTGTAATAAAGGTGTAATCTTGTGAACCAGTCTTTTCTCCTGGTTCATCAGTTTGATCTTTTGTTTAATTGTCTTGAAAATGTGGCAGAACAGGACATTATCTGGAATGTATCATCATACTGTATTTTCTGAGCATGTTTCTTTGAGCCAAACTAGGATGTGAGGCAGAAACACATTTTCTTAAGGCTCTCTTCATATAAACAGGAAATTCCCTCCTGTCATTCATTAGCAGGTTCACTCAAATCTAAAACAGAGCAAAAATCATTTGTCTGCCCCAGACATCTTTGCTGTGCTACTTTAGCCACTGGGTTGTCTTCTTAACTTGTTAAGAAGATTAACTAAAGACATTAACTAAAGAAAACTGATAATAATGTAAAAATAATTGTCATTATAGAATCAACTTTTGAAATAAGGACAGAAATATTTACCTTTTTTTGTTCTTATACATTTGTAATAAATATTCAGGCTCACCAACTGTTTTTGAACAAGTGTTATACTTCAGAGCTCTGGTTATGTTGTATCCACCGCTATCCTTTTGACTTGTGAAGCCTGGAAATATCACTGACTTTACACTGAATTCCCCAGAACTACCAGCAGGGACTTGGCTATATAAGCAGCTTCTGATGTTTAAATTGTAGCAATAACCACTGTGAAATTGCATTTAGAAACACCCAGACACTTCTGATACCTGCTGCCCTAAATGTCCCTCAGTGTTGCAGGCTGCAGAAAGTGCTGCTCTGACTTTATATTCCTGAATTAACGATTCCTTTCTGTTACATCTCTTTCTGGCAGACCTCAAATCAGGGAGCATAGTAATGCAGTCTTCTAGATTAGCTTGTGGTATCAAGTTTCCTTACTTTCATCACGTTTCTTTTCTCCCTCTTCTCTCTGCAGACTTTCAGGACTCTGGAAAACCTGACTTCCACAGTACTCTGCAATTCTTCTGAAGTTCCTTCTGCCTTAATGAAGGACAAAGCAGTTGTAGTGATGAGAGGAAACTGCACTTTTTTGGAGAAAGCAAGAATAGCAGAAAATTCAGGTGCTAAAATGCTGTTGATTGCCAGTAAATCAAGGCTGGTAAGTTACAACATAACAGTTTTTCTTCTCTAGTGAAATAGTGTCCTACCTGCTTGGTCTGATGCAGTGTTGTGCCCAAAAGCAGGGGACCCTCATAAGGTGTGGGAGAGTCGTTAACCTTCTGTCCCCCCAGCCAGGAGCTGAGCACCACGCAGCCACCCACCCTGGGGTGGGGGCCAAGGGGAAAAGTTAAAAAACCAAAGGCAAACCTGGTGGGCTGGGATAAGATTAGTTTACTAGGACAGCAGAGAGAAATAATAATAGGACTTTTATAGCAAAAATATATGAGGCTGGTGATACACAGTGCAGTTTCTTACTGAACCACACAACTCAGGCTGTGCAGCTCAGAGCTGTCCTGAAGCTGGATGGTCCAAAAAATCTGTGTGTCCTGGAGCTGTGTGCTCCTCTTTCTACAAGCCTCCCTTTATGCTGAGCATGACATAATTGGTATGGAATACCCTCTTTGACCAGTTTGGGTCACCTGTCTGGGCTGTGTCCCCTAGCAGCTTCCTGGTGGGGGCTCCCCCTTCCCTTCCCCCCTCCCTTCAGCCTCTATGCTCATTCAGAGCAATATGAACAACTGAAAAGTCCTTGACTGCTTGGCAACAACTAAAAACATCAGGGTGTTATCAGCACTGCTGTCATCCTAACTCCCAAACACCATTACACCAACTGCTAGAAAGAAATTAACTCTATCATAGCTGAAGCCAGGACACCTTCCCTGCTGAGTGCTGCGCTGGCATGACTGCTTTTCAGTGATGCTTTTCAGGTTTCAGACCTGTGGATGAGACAGTCCCTGCCAGTTTGCTCTGTGCAGCACTGTGTTTTATCATCTAAACATATCTGCCTCTGAATGCTATCTTAATATGAGACTAACCTTGGTTCTGAACGCAGATGCTTGACTTTATCATTTTCTAGTTTTAGTGTACTCTGAACTCCCTCTAATCTTAGCTGAGGTTTTAGACATGTGTGACAAATCAGCTAGGAAAATGTAATCCAAAATCAGAAATAAAAAAGGTGTTTTGAGCTATCTTTACATATCCTTCTGTTTCTCTTTATTACAGATGCAACATGCCTGTACAAATATTTGCAGTTTATGAATCTGTGTGATTAAAATGAAGAGTTATTTTTGTTTTAAAAGCTTGGAGAATAAAACCAGTTTTGATTATTCCTTGTAATACTATAAAAGCCCAAGAACTTTATGAATCCAGATGTGTTGGTAGTATCACCTGTTTTGATTTAAGTACATCTGTCTTCATTAACCTTTTGCAAAAGGTGATGAATGAGCTGCTTTTTTCCCCTCTCTGTGCACACACTGAAATTTAAAGGACAGTCTGCTAACCTGCTTTGCAAATAGGTTCAGCATATGTATCACTGACACTTTCTCTTTTAGTCTCCTCTTGCAGACAACAAGACTGATTTTGAAGATGTGACTCTTCCAGTTGCTCTTATAAGATATAGTGACATAGTAGATATGCAGCTGGTAAGTAATGCAACTTCAGTGTCCTACAGTTTGTAGAAATTTGGGGTTTTGAACAAAATAAAATAATTCCAGGTCAGATATGAATGTCTACCTGATTTGAATGTGCATAGATACTGCTTTTGGTGTCACAGAAGGGGATGGACATTAAGTCATGGAAGTGCTATTCTTTCTAATTCAGGGTAATTTGGGAGAATAATTAATTAGAACACTGAAGAATGGGAGACATAATACTTCACTGGAGGGGAGGGTAATCTTAGAAGTCTTCCAGGTAAACAAGATAAACAGCCTTCTGGTAGCTGTGTGTACAATTGCAGATGCCTGGCATCCATCAGGACCTGTCTCCTGAGAGCCTAAAGGCAGTTCCTCTAGTACAGAGTCTAGAACAGTAGAGCTTGTGTCTACTGGCATGATACCTTTCAAGCACATGGTACGTCCTAGCTAGGATCTTGAGGAAGGTGTGAGGGTCTTTGCCAGATGATGAACTCTCTCTTTATATAGCATGACAGCATCTGTTACAGAGAAGTTAGGCAGTATAGTCTGATCATGAGTTCATGGTGAGATGCCAAGTGTGAGTCATTAAAATGTGACAGTTGTGGTGTCTCCTACACTTTATAAGCAGGGGAGTTTGTTTTGAGGGTATTTGGAGTTTGTTTTCCTTGACATGTAACATTAGAACACACAAGAAAAGAAAACAGTATCTTTTCATTGGTGTGGCTTTTGAGGTTGTCTTGGGTTTTTGTTTAGTGTTCAGTAGTTTTGCTAGGCAGGACATGTGCTGCACATGTTTGTCTGTGAACAGCAGAAGCTAGCACTAACCTGCCTAATCTTAGCTTCTTGGATCGAATTTGCAAGCTCACTTCACCATTTCTGCTCTTAATCTTCAGAGCTGCCCTGGGAGGTTGTCCTAGGTAAGTATGCAAACTGAAACCATGCCTAGATGTATAGGACTTTGGTTGTTCCCTGTCTGTTCCCATTAAGGACTGGTTCTTGCTGAGCACTGGCATGACTGAAGGTTTGTGACGACTGTCAGTCTGCCATAGTCTTGATGAATCCTCTGTTTTGGTTCAGGTTGTCCTCTGTCTTGAAATTTGTTCCTTCAAGTAAGACAAAGTGTTGTTTGCTTAATGGAGTGGATTTAAGATAAGCCCCTCTTGCGTGGAGGGGAACTCGGGCAGGTGAGATCCCTGATGGTCTGAATGTTCTCTGCATCACTTCATTGCCCAGTGCTGCTGCTCAGGGTGGTGGTGTGCAGAATCAGGACTGTATGGCTGTAGTAATTCACCAAAGTGTCTTTGCTACTAGATGAGTGTGCCAGATAACATCTCATATAGCTGATGAATTCAAGCATTTGCTTTGGTATCATGAGACAACCTTCATATAAGTAGTAAGGAACACAGCCTAGACCACAAGTGATCTTTTCCTAGCTCTGACACAGTTTTTGCCAAAGCCTTTTGTCACATCACTGGTAGCTGTTGCTCTGAATTATAGGTGCTGTTAGCAGCTGCCAGTCATTGTATTCTTCTTCTGCAGTTGTATTTCTGTTTTAACTCTTTTCAAGGTTTCTTTCTCCTTTGATTTAGAAGAGCCAGACAGCACCAGTCTGAGGGTAGCTATTTCTTATATCAGCACTCTTTACTTAGATTTCAACTCTTCTGGTGTTCACCATTGGAGTCAGGTGGGAGTTTTGATAGCACCAGCTATCAGTTTGATCCCCGTGCTCCCTGTGGTGGAAATTGAGACTTTGCAAGTTTTTAGTGACAAGCAGAACAAGAGGAACAAAAGGAAACAATCATTCTAGAGTCCAATGTGAATTATACTTTCTAAGAAACTTAAAAGGAAAAGCTGGATTAAGATGTGTTGGAATTGCATACTAAAATGTAGAAGCCTTTAGGTCTCTTTAAGATTTTCTTTTTGGTACTTTTTTTGTCTGTTTTGGTTTGTTTGGGGTTTTGTTGTTATTTGTTTTGTGGGGGTTTTTTGGTTTTTTTTACATACAAGGTGCTGTAATGTGAATGGATATTTTTGTCTTTGTGTAATGTTACATGCCACTTCCTTCAGGCAAAGGAATGATTCTGACTTGTTCAGCCTGCACTAAGGTTAATATCTGTAATTAGAAAATTCAGATGCTGAAATGAATCAGCTTTCTTCACATATGGCCAGTGTGTTCCACTACACTGCTCAGCTTCCCATTCAGTCTCTTCACTGCCAGTCTGATCTTCCTGTAGCCAAACCTGCCTGGCACGTTCATACCCTCTCCTGCTTTTATCCCATGTGCAGGCTGTTAACAAATCTGTTTTTCCACTGCATCTTTGGAGTCTGCTTTCACTACAGGATTGCTTCAGATGCCTTGACTGACCTGGACTAAAATGACAAACCTTTCTTCCCTACCACCTTCATTTCCTGTCAAATTTTAATCATTTGTTTGTTTGTTTCTTACATCTGACCTTCCAGTCAAATGGAAGTGTCTTGGTTTTGCTTTCAAGGTTTTTGTACAATTCAGTATCAGTTATGTCTGCATTTCCTCCCATCTTTTTCAGTGTTCCTCGGCTGATTCTTTTTTTACTTTGGTCTCTAAGCAGTGTAAAATCACTTTCTTTTGACTGCATCTCACATGATGCCTGTGTAAAGCTGCTGTTAAATGACTGTCTGCCACCTCAAGCTTTCACTGTGTCCCATCTGAAGCACACTACCTGTATCCAGACCATGAGTTTTGTGGTTTCGAGATCCAGAGGTAGAGCTCTGCTGAAGTCTCGGAGGTCCTGTGAGGTTGGATTTCAAGTTGACTCAGCTATGCTTTCCTACAAACCAGGCACTGTGATAGTGCTTGGATGAAAAGCAGTTGGACTACAGGCATGGATTATTGGAGGTGTTGGAAGAATGCTAAGAAGTACCGTTTTGCCTTGTGGTATCCATGTGTTTCCACAGCAGCAGTACAGGGCTTGTTTTCAAACCTGGCCATCCTGAAAGGCACTGTGGAAAGCATTGCTTCCTCACAGTGACCAATGCAAACATATGGGATGTCTTGTGCAGTAAGCTGAAAACTTGCTGTCAGCATTGTGTAGGCTCAGAGCAGATCATGGTGTGCATCTTGTTGGAAAATAACCAGTATCATTTGGTGTCCTTATGAACCAACTTGTATGTTATTCTTTTCAGACGCTTGGGAATGAAGTTAATGTGACTCTGTATTCACCACCTTTGCCAGAGTTTGATTACAGTATGGTTGTCATCTTCCTCATTGCTGTGTTTACAGTGGCACTAGGAGGCTACTGGAGTGGAGTAGCAGAACTGTAAGTTTGTTAAACTGAACTGTTTAAATTATATGGGCTACAAATTTTGTAAAAACTGTCACTATGATCAGTGAGAAAATTATGTTCTTTTAGATCTAGGTGCACTTAGCTGCTTTGCCATGAAATGCTTGACCACTGCAACCTCTGAAAAATCACCATAGCTCTTTGAGGAACCTTGAGTAGTAGATCATAAAAGTCCCAGAGGGATAACACAGTTCTTGGGGAGGAATGAGTTAACATTTTGGCAAATTACCAAATACCCTGTAACTGGCATTGTAATATTCCACTAGCTGCAACAAAAAAGGAGGTGTTTTTAATGACATCTTTAAAATCCAATGATCTGAGAGGTACATATGTAATTGTATTTAGTGTCAGGGATTGCAGGGTTCGGTACAACTGCTTCATCGCAGCTCGCTGTGCAGCACGCTGTGGGATGTCTCTGCACCACACTCTTGTCACTGGGAGCACCAGGGAATGTGGTTTGGTTCTGCTTGGGTGGCTCCAGACAGCTAAAGTCCAACCTGGCTTATCTCCTTCAGCTTTGTGTGTTATCTGGTGGAGCAGCAGAGCCGTGGCAATAGCAGCACTGGGACGAGGCTGGGGCAAGGCGCAGCAGCCGTCCTTGCGCGGGCAAGGGCAGGGCTGAAAGTGCAGAGTGGCAAGTGCTGGGGTCGTAGGGGCTTCTGCACTGTGCTTGGGGGCCATGTGCCTTTTGTTAGTGAAGCGAAGCACACTTGATGCACAGAACTGGTTTTAGTCTGGGTAGAGCCAGCCTTTTGGAGCACAGTACTGCTCTGCAGTACTGGGATGTCTGCACGCGATGAATGGGCCAGTGCATGTTGCTACCTGGGGCTTCCCAGTCTTAGTGGTGTTCCCCAGAGCAACAGGGAGTGGACTGTGTGTGATAAAAACAGCTTCCTCTTTCCCACTAGTTATGCAAATCCAGCAATTTTAAAGAGATTAAAGATGTAGAAGGATGGGGGAGGTGTGTTTCTTTTTTTAAAGGTTGGATCTGATTATGCTTATTTTTACCCTGCAGTGCTGTAGGGTGTGACTGCACTGAATGCCAGAATAACAAAATGTGCTGCTGTCTCCCATCCTGCAAAATACTGAGATGCAATTACATTAAACTTGGTAAAGGGCACTTTCATAAATCTAGGGTGAGCTTTTTTTAAAGCTGTTTATTCAAAACATGCCCTCTGAGAAGGTGATTCATCTAACAAAGTGTCTTACTCCTTCTCGTTTGAAGGTAGCTGTTTCAGTGCTGAATTCAGTGATTTGTAGGTACTGCCTAGGACTCATCAGGAGCATGCTGTCTGATGGGCAAGTTGCACTAGTGTCTGTACTAAAAAGCAGTAAGGCCATCAGCTTAAAGAACAAACACAACAATTTAAGTGTCCTTATTTTGCATGGTGAGGTATAAATACGGAGTATGAATGCACAGAAATCTTACACCCAGTGAGACTCCCCAGTTACACCCCCTCTCTTTCATTTGCTCTGCAATTATGAGGTGTAAGAGTAACAGAACTAGTATTAGCTTCATTTTGCTAACATGAATGTTTCTTGCAGACGCTCAACGTACGTAGCTGATATTTTAAAATGATGGGTAATACCTGTGATTTTGATTTACCAGAGACATTTTTATCACAGTGACTACATTTAGCCCAAGAAATTTTGCAGTCAGAGGTGGTGTGCTAATAGAGTTCAGCACATGCATCCAGCAAGGGACTTCTGATGCTGTGAAAAACCAAACTCAAAACTCAGCAGTCTTGGTGGCTATTAAGCTTTATTTGCTTTATTGCAATGCTGGGCGCACAGGGGATCGCTCCTCCTAATGAGTGCCCTGAGGGAGTTAGTTGCACAGCTTATACACAGGTTACACACATGTATTCATGACCTTTCTGAGAAATTCTTGACATATTCATTACTTTTCTGGGAACTCATTATCAGGTCTCCACCCTCTCCTGCATGCGCACTCCAGTCTTTAGGTGGTCTTCAAGGACCTTGGTGCTCGTTTACCTCATCCACTCATCTCCATCACTGTGGTTTTTGCTGTGAACTTACAGCCCTTATCTTCCTCTTCTTGTTTACCAGAGCCATAGGACTGGTCTTGGCCCCCTTGTAGCCTTGAGTTTTCTCCTTCTCAGAGATAGTCCCTCTAGAAAGTTTACAATGTGCTGGTACACACATTCCACAATACCATTGCTGCAAAACATGTTACTGGTATCTACAAAAGTCTAGACAGTAAGTCTCTATTAGAATCATTGCTGCATAGTATGCTGTTGACACCCATGATACTCCAGACAGTTAGTCCCCATTAGATTCAGCCTTCTTTTCACTTCAAGAGTTTTGGTATTGGACTACTTTTCCTCACATGAATTTATCCTTGTAACCTGGATGAGGTTAGAAGTTCATATCTCTATTAAAAAATTGTGAGAAACTTGGTAAGAGTATAATTTTTTCTTAATTTTTAAGTCTAATAATGGTATGAAGAATTAGTCTGCAATGCTGTCAGTCTAATTGCTGTATGACCAACAATTCTGGTCCAGGTAAAACATTTTCATGATCTGTCATCTGAGGTAAATGTGTTGGTTGTTTTCTTAAAATAGTGAGAATTTGAAAGCAATGGCAAGTCCTGGGGAGAGAGAAACCAGACGAAAGAAGGAAGAAAATGTTACTTTCACCCCAGTAACAGTCATCTTGTTTGTTGTCATCTGTTGTGTCATGCTGGTCTTACTTTATTTCTTCTACAAATGGCTAGGTAAGAAACAATGGAAAAATCTCTTGACCTTTTTTCTTCATGATTTCGTTAGGTGTCTGAAAAGCTAGATTTCTAAACTAAAATTACTATAATTTTAATTGTTCTTTCCATCTAGGTGTTGAGGCTTGAAAAGATGTAGTTGCTACTTAAAGAGAGAAGGTTTCTTCTCTCTCAGAAAAGGTTGCCTTGACAGCACTAGTGTTGAATGAATTAATGTGGACTAGAGGTGACTAAAAAAATGTTGATGTTCTTGGGAGGATGGCATGATAACTTAGTAGTATTTAGAATGAAAGTTTTGTTAAGTATTGCTACATTGACCTTGAGTTTGGGGTTGCAGCACCCTAATTAATGTATCAGGTGAAATGACGTTACCATAACAGAATAAACACAGGCATACTAGCAATGAGATGCAGTTCCAGTAAAACATACTTTCAAGCTGTTAGTTAATTATATATTTTTTCTGCTCTCAAAGCATGCAACTAGAAAAGATACACTGTTGTAAATCATACTTTTTAGTGTAAACAATGTAACTTGCATACTGAAATATTCCTAAATTCACTCTTTGGTAGAATTTGTTACCAGTTAACCTTCCACTTCTGCAAAAGAAACTGCACCATCCTGACTTTGTTTAGCTTTTATCTTGACTATGGGCAATGCTACCTTGAGTTATCTCACTAAAAGGCTGATGAACCTTTTAATGTGATGAAAAGGTTGAGGTTCAGAATGTCCCCTGTTTATGCTGAGATGTTTCAGGTGAGGGAAGGGAACAAAGAGGCCTCTTAAAGGAGATAAAAATAGTGCTTTGGTTTTAGCCTTAACCAAATACAAGTATGTGAAAGCAGTAATAGGTGACATTTCTTTTTACAGAAAAAGGAGGCCAAGTTAAAAAGTCAGTTTTCAATTAAAAAATATACAAACTCAAGTCTGTGCTTGATGAGAACTCTTGTCCTGGCAGAGATACTCAGGATTCAGCATTTTCTGAAATCAGCTGACTGTAGTCTCCATTGACTGTATGGAACAGTGCTGTAACTGTTACCAGTTTATATCAAATGTATATTGTTGTGTTCCTGTTTGCCAGTATTTTTTTCTATTGTATTTTGTCACTGATTCCTATCTTCCTTTTGTTTTATTTAGTGTATGTTATAATATCAGTCTTCTGCTTGGCATCTGCAATGAGTCTCTACAACTGTTTGGCAGCATTAATAGCAGAAGTACCATTTGGGCAGTGCAGGTACCGTACACCTTTCAATTATTAAGCCTGTAAGGATTCTTATGGGTGTTTTCTGGGTGCTACTCAAGGTAGTGTGAAAATAGGAGAACAGTTTGACATTTCCTGTGTGCTTTGGTGTGTGGGATTGTTACCAAAGTACAAGCTTCTTTAATAGATATTAAAGGCATCTGTGGCATAATCAAGTGTTAAAATAGTGATGTGGGTGATTTGTTGCATTACCTTTATTTGAAAGCTTTACTATGTCAAACTCTAAAGAGTCTGCTTGGCTGTCTGAGCTCAGTTTTACAAAGTTCTGATAGCCTGTAGGATGTGCTCACTGTGTTCATCAAGGAATTCTCTAAGGAGGAATCCTGTGTTTACTCTAGTTCCCTAGCAGTGGGAATACTAAATAGCTTCCAGCTTGTAGTGGCCTGTTCTATGCTACAAGCATTGGAGTGGGGCTTTTTTCCTCACTGTACCTGTGACAGACCAAGTTTTAACTTCTTGGGAAGGCAACACAGTGTCATTGTCCTCTGTTAGAAGCTGACAGCCACATCCTAACTCAGGTCCTGCATTATCAGTATACAGGTAGCCCCTTCTCACTACTCTGAGTTAAACACCCTGCAGGTATTAGTGAGTACCAGTGAGTCCCTGTTTTCCTCCCCTGTATTTTCACTTTAAAACCCCCTAATGTTTAAGGCAACAAATGGCTCTTCTACACAAAAGAGCAGTACTTATAAACCTGGAAGCCTGAGGCTACGTTTGCATGTGGCTGAGTACAGGATATTAGAGCCAGCTGATCCAGTAGAGCATCAAAGGTAGAGATCAGGTAGAAAAGACAGCAGGTTTTGTGTAAGCTGCAGGACAGGCATCACTTCTGACAGCAAGTATCAGTTCAGCTGTCCCAGAAAATTGAGTGGGCAGTGGAAACAGATACAGGCTTGTGATTTTGCAATAAGTAGCATTCAATTTTTAATCTTGGTTTTTTCTTGGTTGTTTTTTTTTTTTTAACTTGAGTATTTTTTAATCTTGATTATATTTTTTCCCACCACCCCCCCTTTCTGGGATCATGACGTGACCATCCCTCACTGACAGAGTTCTGGTGGTATATTTGTTACATGACAGCAATGGATTAAATAAACTCATCTGCTTGCCACCTTCCCTGGATGTGTTTGCTAAAACGAAGGCTGGCTGTCAAAGTCCAGCTTGGCTTACTGGTTTTAATGCAGCCCAGGGAAGGACTGGTACTGTGGTGGTGAGAATAACGCTATCATAGAATCGTAGGGGTTGGAAGGGACCTCAAGAGATCATCGGGTCCAACCCCCCTGCCAAAGCAGGCTCCCTAGGACATATCACTCAGATAGGTGTCCAGACGGGTCTTGAATATCTCCAGAGAAGGAGACTCCACCACCTCCCTGGGCAGCCTGTCCCAGGGCTCTGTCACCCTCACTGTGAAAAAGTTCTTCCCCATGTTGGTGCGGAACTTCCTGTGCTCCAACTTGCAGCCATTGCCCCTTGTCCTGTCCCCACAGACACTGAAAAGGGGCTGGCTGATTCCCCTTGCATCCCCTGCTTAAGGTAATTATAGACTTTAATTAGGTCCCCCCTAAGTCTTCTCTTCTCAAGGCTGAAGAGTCCCAACTTACTCAGCCTATCCTCATAGGGGAGATGCTCCAGGCCCCTAATCATCTTCGTAGCCCTTCTTTGGACTCTCTCCAGGAGATCCCTGTCCTTTTTAAACCAAGGAGCCCAGAACTGGACACAATACTCCAGGTGGGGCCTGACCAGGGCAGAGTAGAGGGGGAGGATCACCTCCTGTGACCTGCTGGCTACACTCCTCCGGATGCACCCCAGGATCCCATTGGCTCTCTTAGCCACCATGGCACACTGATGGCTCATGGCCACCCTGTCATCTACCAGGACCCCCAGGTCCTTCTCCACTGAGCTCTTCTCCAGCAGGTCGGAGTCTGGACGGAACCAACAGGCAAAGGAGAAGCTCTGTGGGTGGGAACGCTGCGTCAGGCTGTGATAGCACAGGCATGTGATTTGGCTGTTGCAGACTTCTTTTTTAAATTCTTTTCTTTTAGGATTGCATGTTGCAACAAAACCATTGAAGTGAGGCTTATTTTCCTTGCTGTATTCTGCATAGCAGCAGCTGTTGTCTGGGCAGTGTTTCGAAATGAAGATAGGTAAGTGATGCATTCAGGCTTTAAAGAGGAATATGACTAATTGTCATTAATGAACTTCCCATCGTGTAACTATTCCTGGAGCATAACAGCTTTCTAAACTCCACTGCTGATTTAGAAAAAAGAAAGGAATGAAAGTATTTCTGAAGCTTAACAAGCAGGGGAATGGTAGAGAACAAATCTATGCAAATGAACTGTGTGGTAATTTGAAGTTACCAAAAATTATGATGATAAGAAAGAATGAGGTTTATTGCTAATGATTGCCACAGAAATGGAAAAAAAAAGGGCAAAAATAGCATAGGGACCATAGGACCTGTGCTTCCTGTGATCCAGGGGAAGCACGGGACCACAAACATTATAGTAAAATCCCAAGTAGCATTTTGAGCTAGACATTAAGTAGGGTTCCAATCAAGTGAGCAGTCATGCAAGTGAACAACACAGCCCTATTATGACCTCTGTTCTACTCATTTTCTCTGCAGTGCGATGGCAAAGGATAGCTACCTGTTTATGAGCAGAGGCTAGTGTAAATGGACCATATCTTGAAACTAGTGGTTTTGGTAGCAGTATTTCCTAAAAGTTAATTTCTTGCTTTCCAATCCATTTTGCAGTCCTGCTACAGCAAAATCTGGAGCTGTTATTGCACTTAGATTCCAGCAGTAGTTTGAACAATGTGTAAAAAAAAATGTGTTCTTACTTTTAGGTGGGCTTGGATTTTGCAAGATATTTTGGGAGTTGCTTTCTGCCTAAACTTTATTAAAACACTGAAAATGCCCAACTTTAAGGTACTGTAAGTTGCTTACCTTGAGAACATATCCTAATGCAACAAATCTCTAAGTTTAGAATCAGGAAGTATGTTTTCATCATTCAAGAAATATACATTAAAAAGTCTTTACCATTTGATAACTATTAAAATAAATTAACCCTGTTCTAAATGTTGTGCAAGAATAAAAACATGTCGGGGAGGGGAGGAGGGTGTTGTGGTTTGGGGGTTTTTGTTTTTTCTTTAACAAGGTGATACAGGAATGGTGGCAGAACCTGGCTACATGGTCCTTGAAAATCTACAGTAATATCTTTATCTTTTCTTTTGCCAGTCCTGTGTGATACTTCTAGGCCTTCTCCTTCTATATGATGTGTTTTTTGTCTTCATAACACCATTTATCACAAAGGTATGTTTGTGAATTTTTCTTTAAAATAAACCCAAAATTGTTCAGTCACTGGGGATGATATTCTTGTCAAACTAATTAGTGTTTCAGTAATCTCAGTGTAGAGATGCTGACTGCCTTTTCTTTTTCCCCATTTAAGGCAGCTGCAGCCTAAATTTTCATCTTGTATGGGCTGCAAATTTTGTTAAATGACTTAAGTTTTCAGCAGTCACGTAACCAGCAATAAGCTGTCCCCAGTTGTGTGACAGCACAGTGATGAGAAATGACTGTTCCTCAGTTACCTTCCTCCTTTTGCTTTTAACACCCATGTATTGGAACGTGCTCTGGTACGTTCTGCGGCGCTCGTATGAGCCCTATGGGAGCATACCTCCTTTTATTTTGAAGCAGAAAGCTCACAACAGAAAAAAGCTGACATGTTTTTATCTGAAATTCCAGCTGTGTCTAGTGGATTTGTTGTCTTGTGATTGTCTTTTTTTAAACAGTTATTTTAGGCTGGATTACATGTTTTTAGTGCCACACAATACCATATAATACTGTACGATACCAGCGCATTCCTTTTGATGTTCAGGATTTTTCCAATCCTGAATTCTAAGATGAGGTACAAGCAGTTTTAGTAAATGTAGTATGGATGTTTTGGTATATAAAAACCACTAACTTGTGAAAAATAACCTTAATTTCAGAATGGGGCAAGTATAATGGTTGAAGTTGCAGCTGGTCCTTTTGGAAACAGTGAAAAGGTATGAACGGTTGTTACAATATGTGCAACGTAAGTACTGACACTGTGTAGCTAATCATAGTGTGCTTTTCAGCATAACTTTCTCACAAAATACAGCCAGCTTCTGCTATTTTCTTTTAAGTATTAAATACCTGTTGACTTGGGTTTGATCCTAGAATGATGGAAACTTGGTGGAAGTCCCTACTGAACGCTCAGCTCCCCATGAGAAAGTAAGGAATGTATTTCAGATACTGGATTTTTAAATTATTCCCTCTGACAAGACTACTCTTTTGGGGAAAACCTAACTGTCCAAATTTCTCTTCAGGGCCTGGATATCATTGATCAATATTCTGTAGTTAGGTTAATCATCCAGACTTGTTATTCCCATTGTATGGTTAAATGTTGTTTTAACCTTTTTTTTTTGGTGCGTGTCAGTGCATATTATTTATAAATCTGAAATTCCAGCCTACCTGTTGCCTTAAGCTTTATCCACTCTCTATGTTGGTTACTGGTTTTTACTTTAGGTTCTACTTATTTTGAAGTTCTGCATTAACAGTAAATTAATTATATTGAAACAGTTTATTAATTTAAGCAAAGGAAAAAAAAATAATCCAGGCCACCAGGATGTTTTAGGTAAGATTTATGTGGGCTTCTGAAATACTGTTTTACAGTTACCTGTGGTTATCAGAGTGCCCAGACTTGAATACTCTGCATCCATGCTGTGTGACATGCCTTTTTCACTCTTGGGCTTTGGAGACATTATTGTCCCAGGTAAGGAAATGTTTTTGGTGATTGTAACTTATGATTAAATCTTTTGGGTTTGATTCTCAACTGACTTATATTAGTTTATTTTACGAAGCGATGACTGAATGGAATGCAGCAATTTACCTTGGTCTGTCAGTGGAGTACAGAATACAACACAAGCCACAATATTAGAAAGTGTAGGAAGTTAGAGAACATGTTAATAGTGAAGGGGTTTTGGTTTTCTGTTGCTCTGTATTGTGTAAATACAAGTCCCACAGATAAATCCAGTTGTCAGTATTAATTAAACCTTATCAATCTTATTATATATTATATCAATCATATATATTGATATATTATATCAATTCTTATTATTATATAAATTCTTATTATTATATAAATTCTTATTATTATATCAATTCTTATTATTATATCAGTCTTAATCCTTATCAGTTCTGGGCTCCCTGGTATAAAAAAGACAGGGACCTCCTGGAGAGAGTCCGGAGAAGGACTATGAAGATGATTAGGGGTCTGGAACATCTCCCGTGTGAGGAAAGGCTGAGTGAGCTGGGACTGTTTAGTCTGGAGAAAAGAAGACTTAGGGGGGACCTAAATAGTGTTTATAAGTATCTTAGACATGGGATGCAGGGGGAATTGGCCAGCCCCTTTTCAGTGTCTGTGGGGACAGGACAAGGGGCAATGGCTGTAAACTGGAGCATAGGAAGTTCTGCACCAACATGGGGAAGAACTTTTCCCCAGTGAGGGTGACAGAGCCCTGGGACAGGCTGCCCAGGGGGTGTGGAGTCTCCTTCTCTGGAGAGATTCAAGTCTCATCTGGATGCCTATCTCTGTAATATGAGATAGGGAGCTGCTTTGGCAGGGGGGTTGGACCCGATGATCTCTCGAGGTCCCTTCCAACCCCTACAATTCTGTGATTCGGTGATCAAAATCTCACACAAAACAAATACTCTGTGACTTCATAGTATTTTCATATCCTAGACTGCCTAATTAGAGGTGAGGTAAGGGAAAATGTATTATCAAGTTCTTCCATCTTTCTCAGAAGAGCTGAATTTGCCATAGTTAGTCGGAGCAAGTTACTGAAGTCAGGCACGAAGCACCATCTCGTGCACAGCGTGCAGGCAAAATTGCTGACTGTTAAGAGCAAGCATTAAAATCCTGTTGAAGGAAAAGTATTAAAACTAGGTTGTTACTCTGTTGTATTAGAAAATTGAAAATAGTGCAATGTAATTAGCCTGCTTAAAAAACCAAACCCTTTTAATATCAAGCTCACTTGTCTTGTATTTCCTTTATGGTTTTGATTTTTCAAGACATACCAACTGGGTCTTGGCTTTACAGAAATAAATGGGAAGAAAATAATGTATAGTAATGGGAAGTTTTACTATAAATTTGTTTGATGCTGCCTTGATTTTGAGGATTGGGAAGAAAAAAATAATCATGGATAAATATTTAATTAATCCATTTGGGTTTTTTTCCTTTTTTTCTTCAAGGACTTCTGGTTGCTTATTGTAGAAGATTCGATGTTCAGACTGGTTCATCTTCTGTATACTACATTTCCTGTACAATAGGTAAATTGTGGTACTTCAGCAATGTCAGTCCTCATCCTAGCTTTTTCTGAATGGCAGAACTAGATAGTTAAGGTTCATTGTTGTCAAGAATCTCATTATAATCTCTTGTTAATGAGCTATGATCCTTGCCCATACTTCAGGTCAGTATTCTTTATGGTAGTCAGTTGCTTTGAGAAAGCTTGGAAGTAGAGCAACCTATTGTCCCTCCTTCAGTTATGTTAACTCGAAGATACTACTTTAAAAAATAATTCTGGCTTAGTAAATGAGTGATATCTTTTAAATTAATGCACTTGTTCTTGATTGTGTGTGTATGCCTATCTTTTTATAGCTTATGCTGTTGGTATGGTGCTGACTTTCATTGTTTTGGCATTAATGAAGATGGGACAACCTGCTCTTCTCTATCTTGTACCGTGTACACTCATTACTAGCTCGCTTGTCGCTTGGAGGCGCAAAGAGATGAAGAAGTTTTGGAAAGGAAGCAGTTACCAGGTAGGCTGGATGTCTTTAGCATTTTGTTGTTAATTCCTTCCAGTCTATACTTCTCTAAGCTCCTGGTAATATAGCACCCACAAGCCAATGTTTACTGTCTTCAGGTGATCCTCTGCAACTAGTAAGAAACAATAGCATTTACTTTTAAGGAAAATCTTGGTCTAGTAGTTGACGTGGCAGATCAAAGCTTAGGGGAGATGAAATAGCTGTTTCAGTAGTCATGGGAAAAAGTAATTTGTTCTGGTTTATTTTCTTTGAAATGTTTTAACATTCCTCAGCTGTCACCTTGGTGTGGTATAAAGTAAGTCACCAAACTGAGCGTGCAGATTCCAATCTGCACTCTCCTGGGTTAAAAGACAGTTCAAAAAAACCTGGCAATCAACTAGAGTTTTAGAAACTTCCCATACATCACTGGTGCCCTGCATCATCAGGGTTACGGGGAGCATTCACAAATGCAATAGCTGGGCACTTCCTATCACAGCACACGCTGTGTGCGCACTGCCTTGTGTATTCTGCATTTCCCTTTGGGTCTCTCTAACGCTACCCAGAAGTGGCAGAGCTAAAGGTCCCACAGGGTCTGCCTTTGCCTGCTGATGTGTGTGCATTCCCCCTGACTTGACTTGCTCTAGTGACCGTGTGCCTGTAGCCCCTGGGAGTGGGTGTTTATCAGAAGACAGATCACACTCGGGATTACTCTCAGCTTTGTGTGAGACCTAAAGCCCAGTATTTGAATTCAGAAGCTCTCACCTGTGCCTAGGCTGTGTTGAACTCGGCTCAGAGTTAGTCCATTTTGTGGGGAGGTGGGTGATGCAAAGCTCCTGAAAAGCTCATGCTTTTTCAACTTTGGCTTGCGGGGTTTAGGTGGCTCAAGGTGGTGGTAATTCTGGTAGATGTAAAACAGCAGGCCCACAGCTCCTATAGCATCATCTGCTACATGCTGCCTTTTCTTGATCTAATACTCTACCCCTGCTTCAGCTGGAGGTTGGCTAGGTATGAAATTACTCAGGAGATCTTCATCTTGAACTAAATTCCCTGTCTTTTTGTCTACAAAAACAACTCTTCTGAGTTTGTAGGTCCAGTGAATAAAAATGTTTCTCTGCAGGTCAGAATGAATTTGGCTTACCATGCTTCTGTAGTGGTGACTGGCTGCTCTAAAATAAACACATCCATATGTCACATGTATGAAGCACAGTAACTGGGTCTGTTGTGGGGCAAAAACTTTGCAGTGTATTTCTGTTGCTCGAGTTCCCAGTGAGATTGGCCTAAGTAAATCTGGCAGCTCTCTTTTAGCAACAACAATTTCTTGTACTTCTCATAGCAAGACTCATACTTGGAAGAATTATGTTGCCATAGTAGTTATTTCATGTCCTTTCAACTGGTTTCTTGAAGGATTAAAACGGCTCTGAAGTTCAGCTTGTTTTGAGGTCAGATGACTTAATTTCTGGCACAATTTAAAATGCTGATTTCCACCCCCACTCTACCACCCCTGAGTTAGATTTGCCTGCAATTGAGCACCTCTGTGTAACTTTACTAACCCCTATTTTTCTATAACCTTCTGAAGAACTTCTCTATACTAACTCTTTCCAGAGGGCATTACTCAAGTTGTGCTCAGAGTGCTGCAGTGTTGATCCTTCCCCTATGTTGTCCTCCCCACATAAACCTGTATTTTGAACTGTCCTTACTGAACCCAAACACACAAAAGAGACCCCACAAACCCCAAAGGTTGAAATAACCAGCGTTCAGTGCTCATTCTGAGGAGGAAAGATAGGGAAAGGTGACAGAAGACTATTTTTTGCTACAACAATAACTCGGATGGGAGCAGGGCTGTCCCATTGACAAGGGTGACCAGGCTTCTGTAGAGGTTTGCTTTGCCCTCATGAGAACAGAGAAACCTTGCAGGCTTGTTCAGTTAAAGTGTGGCAAACAGGGGTGCAAGAGCATGTACGGTGTCTCAGGTGCCTAAGCTTCCCAAGTGCTGCTTTCTGTTTACAGTCTGTTAGGTGGTTTTACTTTTGGCTTTTTCTGATTATTATTGTGTATGATTTTAATAATGGAATGAATTTTATTTAGGTATCGGACTCCTCCAGGACGCCTTTGCTCCAAGGTGTGATTATGGTCTTTTAATGCAATTTTATTATCTTATAGTTTCTTTTTTGGTTTTTTCCCCTCTGCTTCCTCTTTTCTTTCTTTTTTGTGTCTATCTTCTATTTAATTTTTGGTTTGAATTCAATAGAACAGGATAGAAGTGAACACAAATTATAAATCTGTTTTTATGCTTAGGTGTTAATGGGTTTTTTTTCTTTGATGGAATACAAGAAAAAATATAAAGTATCAATGGAGCTGTGATCCCTAAGCCTGAAGGCAGGATTTATATGTCCCCCTGTAACTTCCCAAATCTCTAGGAGTGTCTTCAAATATTTAGCACTGGTGATATTGCCTTTACTGTTATGTGTATGGAAATCCTTCACTTAATTTTCCTGTGCCACTGCATTGACCTGAAAACCTGCTTAGTGCTAAACAAGGGTTTTGTTGCTCTCCGTTACAGTGTTCAGCATTATAATTTGCCTTTGGTAACTGTGTCTGCAGTCCTCCTTATTACTCAAGAGTATACTTTGTCCTGTACTGTCTGCAGTGCTTGCAGTGGGACAGGGAGCAAGGGTTTGGATCAGCTTTTGAGGTCTTACTGCTTCACAGCTTCTATCCCGCAGCGAGAAGGTTTAACCCGCATAGGCTATAGCTCATGACTGCTGACACTGATGGTATTTATTTTAGCTGTCTGCTGTCTCAAGCACAGCATGGTGAGAGCAGTGCAAGCTTTCAAATGTCAACTTCTTGCAGAATTTAAGCATTTAAATATAATCTTGAATTACAGTCTTCAGTCTAGCTATACATCCATTTACAAAGCGTAGCTTGTCTCCCCTATACACTGAAGACACTGTG
Organism: Zapornia atra; assembly: GCA_013400835.1. NCBI lineage: Eukaryota > Metazoa > Chordata > Aves > Gruiformes > Rallidae > Zapornia > Zapornia atra. The sequence continues at coordinate 116,882 of VZTU01009334.1, forward strand.
TCTTAACTTCTGAACTAAAAGTACTTTTCTCATTAGCTTCTTTCTTCTAATAAAAGAGTACTTTAACAATTTAAGTCTCGTTTAAAAAGCACTGGAAATTAGATACAAACCCAAGAGGAGGTTAGGAAGTGGGAGAGGCCAAGTGCAAATTAAAATCACATGTCAAGGCTGTATTTTTATAACTTAAAATTCATGTGTCCTACTGTGCACGCTCAAGTTCTTGGACAGGATTGTTCAAATCAGTTTTTCAGCTTCTTCTCTATAAATATGGGAAATACTTGACTCCCTAAGATAGCTTTGAGGTCCCGTAATTCTGAGCTGAGAGCATTTCTGTTTCTGCATAATGAGGCAATCTTAAATTCTAGTTATGCCTTGTGTGGCTTTTGTAATGGAGTAGTCTTGAGCTGTGATGAGTTGCTGCACAGAACGTTTTAACTGTTCACTGAAGCACAGGGATTTCATGGGAGGATAACGTACCTACTTTTCTACCACCAAACAGGCAGTGTTGCTCCTGGGAAGTGTGTAATAAAAGGCATTCTAGTGTTTCAGGATTGCTTGTATTCATCATCTATGCCTATATGATAAATTAATTTGATAACTATTTCCCAGCTATTGATTTAATTTAAAAATACTACTTGTCTTTTTGTATCAGTACAAGATATGAAACCATTTTAGTAACGTAATTAAAAATCTAGAGGACTAAATGCACCTTTGAAGTCAGAAGAGTTGCAGGACTATTCTGTCTAGAGCTCATTGATTGGCAGTGTTCAGCAAGCTTTCTCTTTCTTTGAACTAATGAATAATTTGTCTATGGCATGTTACACAGCACACACTTGCTGTTCAGTACCACAATTTTAAATCATGTTTCTAGACATTTGCAAATTAATCATAGCTGCAAGTTGGTAGAGATTCTGTGATTGCAACATCATCAGAGTGAATCTCGCAGCCAAGTGTGTGTGTAGCTGCTGTGTACTCTTTTACAGGTAGGAGTTGGTGTTGCCAGTTCTAGTTTGGCTCTGTAGGGTTTTGTCTTTTGGGGTTTTTTAATAGTTCACCATGTTTAGGAAAGAGCTTTGTAACTAAAACACATCTATGTTTAACCTATTTTGATGGCCCCTTGAAAGGTGTCAGGATGTGGGAGAAAAGCTTCCAAATCTCTTTTCCACAAAAAGTTGTCATCAGCCCTCCACAATGTACAGCCCAATTCCTTTGGCTCTTTCAAGGCTTGACACAACAGCTTTGTCCAGGATTTCAGCATGGTGCCTTCGTCTTGCTGCTGGTCATCATAAAGATTCCTGGAGCTTCTGCTGAGGCTTTGAGTCAGGGACTGAGCTGGAAAACCTACAGCTGAGACTGACTGGCAGAAAAAGCTGCTTAATGCAATCATATGCTTTCAGAAAGGCAGCTGTTGTCCCTGACTTCAAGTTGTGGGCTATCCTCTTCTATATGGTGGAGAAAATAGAAGTGGAGTGGGGTGGCTTTTTATTCTGCATATCCTCTCCCCCCTCCCTCCTTTTTTTTTTTTTTTGTTTGGTAATATTCCTGTATATCAAAAAACCCCAAACACCCTCTATGCTCTACTAGCCATCGGTTTTAAAGTTAACTTAAAACTCTGATGTATTGAGCAGAGACTTCAATATGGGTGGTACCTCCAGCATAGGTACACTTTGTGCTCCTTACCTTGTTGTAGGGTTAAGAGGAGAATTGCTGACTTCTGCATTCACTGAATTATTGCAAATAGTATTAATGCTTCTGGAAGCATCTTCTCAATTTAACAGGGAAACATTTTAGAAAGACACTTAACAAAACAACCTTCCCTATGCCAGTTGTTTGATGATCCTCCCTAGGATGAAGGAAGATACGTGGCATTACTTGATGTAATGTGGTACTGTGTGTGGTTTTGTTGGGTTTTTTTTCCTGGAAACAAATACTTCATTCCTCATTCAAAATGACTGTTTGATTTCTGTAATTGTAGGGAGTGGTTAGCTTTCGGTGACTTTTGATGTGGATTTTTGGTCACAGCATAGGGAGAGAGTAGATATACTGAAGGGAATGCAAGACTGTCGTAGCACAGGAGCTTGGTGTTCACTGTGGGACTGAGTGTGTGCTATTGCTGTAACTCTTCTTAGGTGTCTTGGCAAGATGGGTGCCTGCCTTAATTCTTGTTGACTTAATTTCTGGCACATGAAGGGAGGGATGTGAAAGACCTTTTCTGCATGTGGCTACTAGACTCTCCTAAGCCTTTCTCAAGTCCCAGTGACTTGTTTCTGCCTTGGAACTGTCATCTTAACTTACTACATGACATGCCGGTGCATCTGGGTTAGAAAACAGCTTGTTTAAGCAAACTGGCTTTTAGCTGTATGACTGTAATGACACAGTCATTGGCATAAAAGTTATGGCATAGAGGTGGGTCACAGCTAGAGAACTACTCTCTTTGCCCTGGCTGTAGAACTATGCCACATTAAAGCACATGTGATGCCACAACCTGGCTTTGTCTTGCCAGGGATTCTGTAGCGGGTGCTAGTAAGACAAGACAGTAGTTGTGTCCTCATCATGAGGAAATCTGCCCAGCCTAGAACTGGTGAGTGCTGAGCAGCTGTTTTACAGCCAGACAGGAGCCTCGTTACTGCTGGGCAGGATACGCTGCTATGGAAGAAGGTTTATGTAGGGCGCTCTGCCTTCGGATGCTGACAGCGTTGTGCCTTTGTCCTAATAATCCTGCCACGCTGGGCAGGTGAACTCCTTGACAGGTTCTGTGTTTCAGCATTTAGTTTTAATACATCTGTACCTTCTGTCTCTGGTTGTCTGCTGTCAAAACTGTCCACCCCTTGGTCTCTTGTTAATTATGCTTAATTCTGAAGCCCTTGTATGGATGGGTCTGAGTTTGCCATGCTAACAAATGTGTGTATTACCTCTCTAATTTATTCAGTGCCTTGTCCCAGGGAGGAAAGGAGAGCCTTCATTGCCCTCTAGCAATATGGCAGCGGATAGGGAAGCAGGCTGCTTTTTAGTCAGGAAAAGTACAATGCTGTCTTGTGTTAATCAGGTGACATGATCAGTTACATTGATTGGAAAGTGTAATCTGTCTATATAATAATATGGTTTAAGTTCTCTGTTGCCCAACTTTACAGTTCCATTTCCTTTATACTTTTTAAAATAAAAGAAAAATTTACAAAGAAATGTTGCCAACACAGTTAGTTCTTCCTGTAATACAGCTAGTAGCTCTTACTGCTGCAGACAGAGAAAGTCTGTTCTAGTCGAGCTATTGCTTGCTACCTGTGAATGGTAGGTGGGCTCCTAAGGTCTATTTCCAGTTCTCCAAACACTGTTTTGGAAAAACTTGCTTAACACAAATTGTTTGGGGGGGTTTTGTTCTCTGTTTAGTAATTGAGACACTTTAGAGTCTTAAGTCTAATTTCTTGCAGAGGACTTAGATCCCTAGTTGGAGAATGCTTTGTAGTGGAGAGCATTAACTAAGAGAGCTTTGATTATTTGGCTTGAATACTGTCTGATCTGTAGAAGACTTCCTACCTGTATGCTGCTAAAATGCACTCTTAACATGTGTTTAATTACATTTTTCTTAGCTAACAAATACTTTGGACCAATGGGGAGAAAGCATCTTTATGATGTATGTATCTTTTTTTTTTCTTTCTTTCTTTTTGATATTTAGATGATGGAACACCTGGATTACACAGGAAATGAAGAAAGCACAACATCAGCCAGTGAGCAGCCTGGAGGACAATAGCATGTAGGATCCTGATTTAAAATAGTATTCAAATTTTCTACAAAAGAATTAAGTAAACTTGCTGAAGTTTTACAACAGAGCACTTCCTACTCTATGTAAAAGGATTTTTTTCTTACTCCCACGCCTATATTTTTATGGAAATAATTGTTAATAACATAAAAGTAATCAAACTAGACTTGCATTTTTACAGCCAAACTATAGCTAGTAAAACTGTGCCTTATTTTGGTTTAAATAAAAGGATATTTTCTATGCCGTTTTCCAAATGTGTTTCTATACAGTATATTTTTATAGAAGTTTCTTGCCTGTATCAGTTTGATGCATGGAATGTTTTCTTCCTGTAAAAAAAAAAAAAATAGGTACAGTATCCTTCCTAGGATTTCTCTCCAGCTTTTGAATGCAAGGAGTGGCAGTGATTTAACTCTAGCAACTAAAGAATGAAACTATAGTTCCTTTCCTACACGTAGCTGAACGAACAGCCTGGATGTCAGTCTCTGTGTGTCGAAAGCCATAAAATAGATAACAGGGAAATACCACTTGGTTGTGAACCCCTGGAGTATCACTGGCTTATGCCTTAATTGTGAAAATTGTTAAGATCTGATGCAAGTCTTTGTATTATATACAATGCCAGTCATTTCCAGAAAATAAAAGGGGGGAGGTACTTACGTAGTGGTCCTGGAAACTGAGGTGCAGCTCCTGGAACAGATGACAAACAAATTGGTGCAAAAGGCAAGAGGGTTTTAGCTCAAGAAGTGCTGTTTGGGGGGGGTGGGATGAAATATTAACTCTGGCCTGGTTCTTCTCCTACCTGTTGAGACTAGATCTGTGTCTGTGGCCTTCATTTGGCTTATGGATCTGTTTCAATGGTTGGAGAAGACAGTAAGGGGGGTGGGAGGCAGTTGTGTGGGTTTTTTTATTTTAAATTTTTTAGCTTTTTGTTCTGTTTTTTAAACTATTTTTGAAAATTCTTTGTAACTGATAGACAAAGCAACAGGTTTGAATAGTGCTAGTAGTGCCTGTGTTAGTTAAGGCCAGTGCATGTGTTTAACTTGTTTAATCTTAATTTGTTTTAGCTTTTAAAAACTTGGAAAAGGAGAAATAGTTTAAATCATTAGTCTGCCTTTACAAGAGTTTGAGTTTGACACTTTTCCTTTTTCCAGGAAACTGCAAATTGTGGGGGATTAGGCATAGAAAATCTGTATAGCTGTAGTGCTGACACTTTACACCAAAGAAAATTGGAGAAGGCAGCAACAGGAAACCACTGAGTTCACTTAGTGCTAACGTCAGATAGTCATTAAACACTTTTCCTATTCCTTAAATGAATGTCACTCCTATGGTCAGTCCAAGCTCAAGAACCCAGGAGAACAACCAAATCAGTGCACGCTGGGCAGTGGCAGAGCAGGCTTTCCTGCCTTGCCTCACCTAAGTGCCTCGCTGTTCCTCTGAAGGTCACCTTTAGACATTTATAGTTAGTTTGGGGCATGTTGGCTCAGGAAAACTTAACCAGATTAAATCTACTTTAGCTAGATTTACTTTGGAAGTATGCTAATTAAGACAATTGTAAATCTGCATCAGCAGTTAACAAAGGCTTACTGCAAATTTGCTGCTTTACGTAATTGATGTCAAGTTTAACTTTTGCTGGCAAGACTCAGGAGCTGACAAACTTACAGCCTGAGTATGTCACTGCCATTCACAGGGATGGACTGTGGTGCCAGTTGGTATGGGTAAGATAACTGCTGTTTGCACCTTCCCTAAGAAAACAGAAATTCCAAGCAGTTTTCATGTTTGCCCCTCTTGACTTTTTTGACCTAAGCTTGAACTGACAGCTGCAGAATACAATGATTTTTGTGCACTACCTTCAATTTTGATTAGACTGGCACTTAATAATAAACTACAGCATACCTCAGTGTTGCAATAGCAGACTGAAAACTTGTCCTCTGATACGTTGTCCTGCTCTCTAACAAGCCCAATGTCTGCCAAAGTTAAATGGTTATGAAGTTTCTGAAAAGGGATAAAGAAGTCCTATCTCATTCAAAGCTACGCACCACTCGAAGCCCTCAGAAGCATCACAAATGTATGTAATATCACTCCTTTTTCTCTTTGAAATCTTCTGCATGGAAGATTTACTAAATTTTCAGCCATAAATGATAGTGGAATTGGCATAAAGGAAGACCTTTGGCAACATATATGTATTCAGCAGCTGGCTGTGGAAGCTCTGTCTTGTTGTGTGCCTAATTAATGCTCCATGCCTGATCATACCTGAGGTTTCACACAGATGTGCTGCAGTTTAATGGGTTGTAAACTAACTTTTTTCTTTCAAATGCTTAGGTGCTTTGTTTACAAAAATTAAGAATGGAGTTTAAAATTTTATATAAATAATAGGTTAGTATTGACTACTGAAATTAGGGGTTTTGTAAGTTCAGTAGAACTGATTGCAACACTTAGCAATTCTGAATGTTCTTAATAATAAATTTGGTTGGGCTAAACACTGTGTAAAAAGCCTTTTTTGTCATACTTTAATATAAAAATCTTACTACTTTTTTCATTGCATGTTTACTGACAACAGCCCCCCTTCCTTATGACTTAAGTTATCACTTTAAGAATGTTATTAATAAATGTTACTTGGGAAAAAATAGTTGACTAATTGCTTTGTTCTGACTCGTCTTTTTCTTATTGTGCACGCTCACTCATGGCAAAACAGGTAACAGTAATACCAAATAAATTAATAATTGATTCTACACTTCCATAAATAAGTAGTTGCTGGTTTTATCTGTTCTGCCTGATGTCTGAGGGTTTTGATTTGGTTTGTAAATACTTCTGTGGTGGGTTTGAGTGGATTGCCTTTTTTTAAAAAGTTGTTTTTTGGTATGTGGGGAGAATTGGTGTCTGAATTATCCCAGACATAGATACAGACTGGGAGAAGAGCTCCTGGGGAGCAGCCCTGCTGAGAAGGACTTGGGGATTGTGGTGGATGAGAAACTTAACATGAGCCAGCAGTGGCTCTTGCAGCTCGCAAGGCCAACAGGATCCTGGGCTCCATCAGCAGAGGGGTGGCAGCAGGGACAGGGAGAGGATTGTCCCTCTCTGCTCTGCCCTCCTGAGGCCCCATCTGGAGTCCTGTGTCCAGAGCTGGGGCCCCCAGTACAAGAAAGACGTGGAACTGTTGGAGAGGGGTCAGAGGAGCCACGAGGACGATTAGAGGGCTGGAGCACCTGCCCTACAAAGAGAGGCTGAGGGAGCTGGGCTGGTTCAGTCTGGAGAAGAGAAGGCTGTGGGGGGACCTCATTGCAGCCTGCCAGTCCCTTGAAGGGAGCTTATAAGCAGGAGGGGATTCAGCTTTTTAAAAGAGCAGATAATGGCAGGACAAGGGGGATGGATTAAAACTGAAGGAAGGAAGGGTTAGATTAGATATTAGGGGGAAGTTTTTTACAGAAAGAGTGGTAAGGGGCTGGAACAGGCTGCCCAGAGAAGTAGTGGATGCCCCATCCCTGGAGGTGTTCAAGGCCAGGTTGGATGGGGCCCTGGGCAACCTTGTGTAGATCCAGGCCTGGAGGTTGGTGGCCCTGCCTGTGGCAGGGGGGTTGGAGCTCTGTGATCCTTGGGGTCCCTTCCAATCCATGCCATTCTATGATTCTATGAATTGAGCCCCATCACGTTTATTGGTCTAACCCAGCAGATGCTTGTTGTGAGACTGCTGGCCATGGGGCACTGTGAAAGCATACCTGCCAAACAAACAGGGAGTTAAAAATTGAACACATGCAAACTTCTCAACAGTAACAAGCTTACTTGCATTTAGCTGAGGAAATAGTGCTGCAGAAGAGTAGTTCAGCTGAGTGTCCTAAGCATTAGACACGAAGGGGAAGAAAAAACCAAGCTTCCATGTTGAATCTTAGGCTGGGTTGGAAGCCTCAGCAGGGGAAAACAGTAAGAAATCCCTGAACCTGAGCACACCTGCTGTGTGATCCCTGAGGTGTCCCTAGAACCCTGCCATAGTGTCTTTGTCTTTAACATGTTTCTAAGTTATTTTCAGCCTCTTCTGCTTGTACACAGCAGGTTCCAGTACCACTGAGTCACAGTAATTGTGTACTTAACTGGGAGAAAACTCTCCAATATGCTGTTTGAATTTACTTGCTTTAAAAAGTAGTGAAGTTAGGGAGAAGAGACACAGCTGCAATGGGCAGACTTGTTTCTCTGTTCCCCATGCACTCCGATGTTAAGGCTGGTACATTTTTGCAAATCTGAGGCTGCAAAACTGCAAGCAGCAGAGAGGCATTTTCTTCTAAGGAAAAGGATTACCATTGTTAGCTAAAAAGCACTTACAAATATTTACAGTGCAATTCCATTTAGACATAAGAAAAAACTTCTGGATGTTTTCAAACACTGGAGCTGGCTGCCTGGAAAGGTTGTGGAGTCTCCATCCTTGGAGATACTCAAAGTAGAAGTGGACACAGGCCTGTCAGCCTGCTCTGAACACTGGAGTTGGAAAAGGTAATCTACAAGAGGAACCTTCCAACTCTACTGCTCTGATTATTAAGGCTTTTTTGTGATCTTTTTCCAGCCTGAATAATCTACAGTATTTTTTTATTCATAGAAAAACTCAAATTTTTAGCACCACAACATGGATTTGATTTTTTTTTCCCCTTACTTGGAACAATAATTTACTACTTCTAAACTGTTACATTTAAGCATATTTAAAAGTTGGTTTTGGAAGTGCAAAACTTTCAGAAGCTGAAGCACTGGTTTATTTTCCAGTGGCCAATATATCACGCTTTACTGTGGGTATGATTTTTCTTTCTAAGTTTTGAGGGAAGCAGGTGGAGATCAGCTCAGAGGGTTATCCCCTTTGCCAGAAGTGAGTGATCAAAGTTCAAGGATTTGTGCTCTTGAGAGAGGCTGATGATGGAGGCTCAGGTATCTCTGGAATCCCTCTTACTTATAAAGAATGTGCAAGATCCTGTTTCCCTGAATACAGAAGGCATCAAATAACTGAGAACAGTTTTTTGCTTGCAGCTCAAAGACCTTTTAACCAAGGAAGTGTTTAGATCAAAGAGCCCTCCTTCAGCTTCTTAGGAGTGTGCTTACAAGTACTTTACTGTCTGGTTTTCTGATGCTCCTCCTCACTAGTGCACATACTCATCTCCCACCTTTCCTCCTCTTTTCCATTTGCAGACAATACCAGCATATTTTGAAGCATCTTTGCACGTTACTTTGTCTTGGACAATAATATGTGCTTCTGTTCCAGTATGCAGACCAGCGTTTATGAGGAAGTTCAATCTTTTGGACTGTCTAAAAAGAAATGCCACAGTCATACCCGCTGGTATCACTCATTTCAAACAGGCACTTATCTTCTGCACATCCTTAGCTGGGGCTGCATGAATGTTGGTACAATAGCCTGGCTTAGACTCGAAAAACAAAGGTAAAGGAAGATTTTACTGTTTGACCAGGAGCTGAAATGCATTCCTGCTGGTTCTCCCCATCTTCTCCAGGAAGTACAAGAGATGTGACAGGCTATGTTTAAAAGTTCAACAATAGCTCAGCTACTTTAATTTCAAGCTTTATTGTGAAGCTGTTATTTTTTTTTTTAAGGCAGGCTCGTTAAAATCTGATAAAATCATGCAAAGGGTCCCCATTATGGTGTAAATGTCCCCATACCGTTCCTGGCAGCTGCTGGTTTTACACATGTAAATTCGAGACACACCCTTGGCAGTTTTATGCAAGACTTTGGCCTGTGTTGGGTAAATTCTCAAGAGCTGTTTTCTGGGTAGTAAGGAAGGTATCATATTCCCAAATACAGGATATGCTTACATTTTACCTTAGATGATGGGTTGGGCAGTGTGGGTTTTCTTTTACACTTACAGAGCACGTCGAAGGAAAAGCTGTACTTTCATAACTGCTGTGTGCACTTAATTAGCTCATTAGCTTGAATATCCCTTCCTATTAATATAGAATATCTTTAACACAGATTTCAAAACTGTGAAACCCACAGTTTCATTTGGATGTGGCAAGCCATACCGCAAAGCCAAACCTGAGTTACTGGTTTTGCACTCTGAGGAAGGTGCTTTAGGTCATCAGGCCCTTTGTGCTGCCATCAGAAAGCCACTCTGCAATCCTTTCCTCGCTTCAGTAGTAACCTACCAGTCCCAGAAAAAGGGAGAAGCACTGAAAAACTGAGAAGCTTTAGTGTCCAGCTTCAGCTGGGACACAGTTAACTTTCTTCCTAGCAGCTGGTGCAGCGCTGTGGTTTGGATTCAGGATGAGGATAACACACTGGTGGTTTAGTCGTTGCCAAGCAGTCAAGGACTTACCAGCTTCTCAATCCGGCCTGCCAAGGAGCCCAGAGAACCTGGGAGTGGACACAGCCAGGACAGCTGACCCAGACTGGCCAAAGGGATATTCTGTACCATATGTCATCATGCCCAGTATGTAACTGGGGGTTGCCCATGAAGTGATGCAGCTCAGGAACTAGCTGAGCATCAGCTCTAGGTGGTGAGCAACTGTGCTGTGCATCAAACATGTCTTTTTATCATTATTATTCTCCTTTTTCAGTCTTGTTCTTAGATCAACCCATGAGTTTTACTTTTTTTCAAGTCCCACTGTGGGGTGGGAGCGAGTGAAGGATGGGCTGTGTGGTGGTTTGAGCTGCAGGCAGGTTAAACCACAACTTGTAGCTTTCCCATCATCTGCATTGCAAAGTAAATGGATGACTCTGTAAGTGAAACAGTGCTGGAGCCCTAAGTTAACAGGTTACACGCACAGAAAGCACTCCTGTGACAGGTCTCATGGTTAGAAGGGAGCTGAACTCACTGCAGCAGCCAGGTGATACCAAATCTGCTCCCTTGTCTCTAAAGACATGCTACCTCCCTGCTCCCCTTTTATAATTACTTTGTACGGTCAGATCAGCTTTGCTCATTTTAAAATGTGAGCGATTCTGTTACTTTAATTTAAATACATGCATTGACCGGGAGATTGGAGTCTAAATTAGTTACAGGGGATAATTTGCTATTAAATATGTAAAATTAAAATTTGTACATTATTTTTCCCCTGATATATCCTGGATTTGCCCTAGATTTTATGACCTATTTCATGAATATACAGCTAAGACAAGTGTTTCCTTTGAGGGAATACATACCTTCTTGGCCATTAGAACTCACACATTGCTCAGACTTACTTTTTGGTTTTGAAGAAGCTTGGTATAGTGCAAAAAAGATTACTAAACCTTTGGGACCTCTTCAGAAGATGTGTAACTCTGCAATGTACCAAAGAAGGAACCAAAATTTCTAAACAGTTTAAAAACAGTGAAGTTACACCTTTTTTATTTTCCCTGGCTTCAATGGATGTAAGCATACTCCTTTTAGGTTATATTGTGCTATATAGTCAACTATATAGTGGTTACAGCAATAAGCTGTTTCCACTCCATCACATTTTGAAAGAGCCTCTTTTGAATCCCTGAAAAGTCATGTGTTTGTAATGATACTTAGAGTATTATCTGAGAGGGACTGGGCAAACTATTTTCACAGAAACTGCAACACCAGGACTAGAAAAACCCATCACAAATAATGGAGGGGACTTGCAGATCCCATAAACTTGGGCCATCATACGTTTTTCTTTCCCCTTACTTAAATTTGTCACGTTAAAAAAATAGGTGTCTTCATTGTTCTGGAGTAGCAGTTAGAATGTAAACTGGTGAGTTGCCACTCTGGCTACAGTTAGACAGCAGGAGAGCAGATTTGCCTAGATACATGTATCAGAAATGGACAAACCTGTGGCAAACAAAAAAAAAACCAAAAAAAAAAAAAAGGAGGATTGGGAGAATTCACCCTTGTTAAAAGAAAAGTGAATCACTAATAACCTCTTTTCTGCCAAAGGTGACTTTAGTAAGGGACAAAAATGGTTTCTACACAGAATCTGTTTGACCTCTAGTAGGATATTAACTAGATCTCCTTATCAGTTGGTGTTTGCATCTGATTCAACTATATGGACTCCAGCATGTATTTTGAACAACTTCAAAACAACAGCTGCAGAAGAACAGTATTTCTCTCATAAAACTTACTAGGAGTCAAACAAAAAAAGTCAAACCCAGATTACTTTTATTTAATGGCAACTCATTTAATTTCTGCTGAAGAGGAATGCTGTATTTTAGTTTTTCTTCCTGTGCATGAGCAGGTATTTCATCTACGTGAGGGTGAGAGAGCAAACAGCCAGCCTCATCCTGGCTACTGGATATTGCAATATTGAGATAAGGGCTTCCTTAGAGAGGGTTCATATAATCCTTTCACACTTATTGCAGTGAGATCAAGTTACAGCTGGTTTAATGCGATGTAAAACCTATTAAGGTTGACATCACAAAATTTACTAGTTCTGACAATGATTACATAACAAATAATTACTCAACATAAAATGCCAGTGACAGACTGATAGTTTGCTTTGAGATGTAAAAATGAGATACAGGAACCACATAGCAAAAGGAGTTTTGTTTAAACCAGTTATATTCCATTTGAGATAAGAAAAGCATGCTTCAGGTTAAAGGTCCTTAAATGCAATAAGGTATAAAATACTGCTTCATTATTTCCTTCTAATTCACAGCTGACAGTTGTTGATTGGCAAAAAGATATCAGAGGAATTTTGAGTTGACTAGTATGGGGTTGGAAGGTTGAGGCACAGTGATGAAAACAAGATTTAACATCTGAATGTACAAAAATTCACTCTTTTTGGATGACTAACGCTGCTAGCTTTGGGTCAAATTACATCATGTTCTGTATAGCTGATCAATGTAATGAAAGGATATAAGGTGACTTCCTTTTGCCATGTGCCAGGTCATGGGATGTATTTCACTGTGGTGCTATGTCCTGCCTCCCCCGCCCCCCCCAACACTCTGAAGCCTGACACTCCCCCAGAGTGAGGCAGAGAGGATGTTGATGAGTCATTTTCCCTTCGTTTTCTTCACAGGCTGTTCCATGAAACAATGTGCTGTCTCTCCATCTAAGCTTATCACAAACAGTTTAACTCTCAAATAATTTGCTGTCAATCTCTTGACAGTTTTGCAGGATCAACAGGAAAAAATGCATGGAAAATTCCTCATCTCAAGCACGTTCTCCTAAAACAACAGTTTGTACCAGAGAAGTCTCATGCCTAAGCTAGCCACCAGCTACTTTTTCCTAAATCCCTTGCCCCTTCTAGCTCTTGGACTTAAAAATAGTAAAGAGGCCAACATTATAGCCATGAGAATCAAGTCAGTATAGGCCAAATACTGCTGTCAGATGAGATGGAGGACCTAGTAATTGAAGAACTTGCTCATTAACTTCACATCGGATGTGAGGACATTTAGATTAATTAGGTAAAAAGGAAGGGAGGAAGCAGAAATGTGGTAGTTTGTCAGAAATGCTTTGTAGTGTTAGCTGAAGAATTCAGAAATCCCCTGTTTTCTCTGCTTCCCTTTGGAAAGTTCTTGAAATATCTCCAGAAAATCTTACTGGGTTTCCACTGCTCCGTCTGTTCCTGCTCCGTAAGCCAAGAATGAATACTGGTACATGGGCATCTGGGTGGGAACAAGTAGCTGCAGCTCAGCAGGCTTGGATTTTTCCTGCAGTAAGAGAGTGAATTTAGCCTGTTAGCTGTGATATCTTGCACTCAGAACTAATTTAAGTTTTCCCTACTTTTCCCTGTTCTACGAAAATGCATTTTGTTTTTTTTTTAGAGTCCTAGGAGTGTGATTTTCTTACCTGTGTAAGATAGCACAAAGTCTTCTGAACTAAACCCAAGCCTTAGGAGGTCCCCTGCAGCTGAGGAAATGCTAACAGCAACACCCTAATGTGGAGCTGAGTATCTGTAGTTGCATGGGTCTTCTTAAATTTGCACCTATTCAACTACCAGGATCTACTACTAGAGTTGCCCTGCTAAAGGGCTGCTAATAGTAGGACCTTTTCTTTCTTGGTATCTACAGTTCAAACTAGCAGCTGCCAATTCTGCTGCGATTTTTCATAGAATCATAGAATGGTCTGGGTTGGAAGGGACCCCAAGGATCACAGAGTTCCAACCTCCCTGCCACAGGCAGGGCCACCAACCTCCAGGCCTGGAGGTTGGCTGCTTAGTCTGATTTTTGGTCGTCCTTCTCTCAATACTAGAGTGGGCCTACTGAATTTGGCAGCATACTAAGCCTCAGATTCTTAACAGACTGTTTCTGTCATGCTGAGGCTCGCCAGTTTTCAGCTGTGAGTACAGGCAGAGCTCCCTACACCGCAATGCAGGAACCCATGGTTCAGGTGTGAGCACACACTCCCATGTCTGTCAGCTTAGCCCCACACTAGCAGAGTTAATGCTGGCTTTTTGCAGTAAGGGGAGATGGATGGTACCTGCTTCATCATAATGTCACAACAACACAGATAATAAGGCCTGACAGAGTTTTAATATTAATTTAACATACTAATTGAATTTATACAAAATTAGTGCTGTTGAATGACTATGATTATTTTACAAATAGCATACCAGATTTACTCAAAAGCCAGATTTAATTCAGTTGTGAACCATGTTTTCTCTGCAAAGGAAACGCTGAGCTATCTAACCCCAATGCCTTAAATAAAAATTAACAGCACACCAGTAACATTAGATACACATTTCTGAGATATTTTTCTGGGAAATTCTGATTTTTCTTTTTTTAGGGGGCACCGCAAATTCGAGCCAAACTCAATTAGTCATCTTTTCTTCCCTTAGAAACACGGTTTATTCCAGCATCGTTTGTTGCAAAAGATAAACACTGAGGCGCAGTGGTGGGAATTACTGCGCCAGGCTCTTTATTAGCAATGCTAATTCTCCAGTTTCGCTGACAAAAGAAGTCAAGATTCCTTTCCTGGGCAGTTCCTAATCTAAACTGGGAACCGAGCTGATTGAAGTGGAAGAAACGCATCCTCCTTTTTCCCTCCAAAATGAACTTTCCCCCAGTTTCCCTCGGAGGGAGTTACAAAACGTGTTGGAGGGTAACTGCAGCGCTGCCGTGCCTACGCCTGGCTGCCAGCGAAGCACGAACGAGCCGCTGCTGCCTAGTGCGTAGTTCGAGTAACGTGTGACGCCGGGTCACCTTCTCGGGGCACGGCCGCCCGTGCTTTACCAACGCACAGACCGCCGAGACCCGCTTTGGGTTTGAGGTGGGGTTTTGCGGATCGGGAAACAGAGACCCAAAAGCAGCCCCCTGCACCCACCTCGGCCCTCACCCACCGAGCCCCGGCACCTGCGCCGCGGGAAGCTGCGGAGTCCCGCGCTAAGGCTGGTGGCTTTAGAGAGTCAGGGGTGTCAGGAGCAGAACTTCCCCCTCAACCCCCGCTCCCGCTCCAGGTCAGTTTCTCTGCGAAAAGCCCCGTTTGTAACTCCTCTTCGGCCTCTGCCTCGCCGGGAGCGCGCGGGGGGCAGGCGCCTGCCCTCTGGCAGCCGCTTACACCTTGTAGAGGGTATCTCGGGACGTTGTTCGGGGCTCCCCTCTCCCCCGGCTCGTTCGGGGAGGTGGGACCCGCCCTGAAGGGACCGCGGCGGGCGGGCAGAAGCGGGAAGCTCCGCACCGCCCCGGCGTCCCCCTCCTCCCGGGGGCGGTGCGCGCTGACGCGACAATGCCGCGGCTTTCCGCCGGCCGAGTCGCACAATTATGAGAAAGAGCCGCTGGGCCGAGGCCGCCACCAGCACTGGGTCCCGGTGCGGAGTCGAGCCAGCGCCGTCCTCCTCGCCCCGTTCTCCCTTTCGCCCCGGGAGCGTTGTCCTCGCCCGGCTTTTCCCCACCCAGCCCTCCGCTGCTGCCGAGCTCAGCCCCGATAGATGGAGACAGGCCCCGCCACCGCCGACGCCGAACCACGAGCAGGAGCTGCCCGGCGCGAGGAGAGCCAGAGTCGGCACCGAGACCCAGCCCGGCCCTGAGGAGAATGGTGAGGGCGGTGGCGGGGTGCTGCGGCGGCGGGGCCGGGCTCGCCGCCGCGGCTCGAGGGGGGAGGGACGGGAGCGCCGCCCGCCGGATCAGACCTGTCCCGGCCGGCTGCTTCGGGTCCCGGCTGCCACGGCCGCTCTGATCCGCCTTAGCCCCTCTCGCGCCCAGGCTCGCCTCCCGCCGCGGTGGGCTTCCTCTGCCCGCCCGGTCCGGGGGGCCCCGGTGGCGGGGAGGAGGATGAGGGACCCCGCCGGGCTGTCAGCTCCGGGCCGGAAGGGGAGGCGCGGGCTCGGAAGCCTCAGGGTCGTCCGCGTGCGCTGCCCGGGCCCCCGACGGCCGGTGGGGC
>VZTU01009334.1:134245-147635 GCA_013400835.1 Zapornia atra
GTGTCTGTGTGGGTGAGATAAGTGTCTGCTAGATCATCCTTCATACCTTCTGGTATGAGGCCATTCTTCACTTTGCTATTTCAAGTGGGGAAAAAAAAAACCCTTTGTAAACGTGGAACTGTTTAGGCTGGTTTTGGACTGTTTGTGCCTTAGTTTCCTGATGTTTTACTTTGATATTTCTTTGGCTTGCTTGAGCACAGGAGTGGAAGGGTGGTTTTCACTTGTCATACAAAGGCACCTTGAAACATCACCTTGCATTTAACAGTTATCTCACTTATCTGTAAAGATACTCTATCAGATTGCCTATCTCCCTACGTGCATTGTCTTGGAGAAAGGTGCTGTATTGTGCGTTAACTTTCACTCCTTGCCCCTTGAGGCTCTGCATAACTCTATAGCCTCTCTGCCTCGCCTTTTTGTCTTATCCCATCAGCCCCGCTTTCTCTGCTCTGCTAGTGATAGCCCGCAGCATCCAGAGTCCTCTCTTTTTCTCATAGTTATCATTGCCACTTGCTGTGCTTCCCGTTCCTGGAAGCATTGCACCAACACCCAACCTTTTCCTGCTTCTCAAGGTGCGTTTGTATTAACCATGTTCGCTCCTTGTGGATAATCATGACAGATGATGCTTAAATAATTGATGCTGACACAGTAGGGGTTGGCAATATTGGTCTGTCAATTTTGCACCAGTAATGTTGCAAATCTCTAAAAGGACTTGTCAAAAGGTGTGTGTGAAGTGAGGGAGGTCTGCAGTCTGTGTGCTTGACAGGATTTTGCACAGTAAGCTTCATTTTCTTTTTCCAGAAAGACCCTGATGAGCCTAATTAGGAGTTTAATATGTAGCTGTACTAGCAGTGACACTTTTAGTGATGCTGTCGGCATATCGTTTGAAACAAGCCCAAATTTGAAGTTCCAATATTTAAAGACTTGAGTCTGGGTTTTGAAATTGTGACTTACGCTTTGAAAAAACAAGGCAATTAAATGATACTTCTCATACCGACATACATAATCTGGGGGGAAAAAAAAAAATTTATTTATTTATTTCAGAATCCCTCTTTTCTTTTAACTGGGTCTGCTTTGGCCACAAATTTGCATGCCATGTTAATTTGTTGAAATGAGTAACATTCTGGCTTGTTTATCCTGCTTTTTAAAAGGCAATAAGTGTGTTTTCCAGAATTGCAGCTTTGTCTTTGAGGTCATAGTTCTTGTTTCTAATGTGAATAATTCTGTTGGGTGCATTTTAGCATCACTGGTTAAAATTCCAGCAGCTGGCTTTTCGGCAAATAAATTACTGAATAATCTCTGTGTGTGTGTGTATTTGGGTAAGATACATGGTTACTAAAGATAATGTCACTTCTTACCTCTGATACTGACAAGTAGTGGTGGCCTCTGAGAAATTAATCTATATGCTTCATTATTTGTACAAAAAATAGTCTGTGATACTGCCTGTCGTAAAATGTGAATGAAGTTTGTTGCATGCTTTGTTTAGGTTCCCTGGCCTAAAACCTTCTTTCTCCTCTATTGTATTCTCTGCAGTCGTCTTATTGTCCTTTATTTAATTTAACCCCATCTCTTTTGCCCACATAATGAAAATATAGAAGTAGGGGTGCCATGTTATTATGTTGTGATATAACCTATACTGAAAATTATCTACCTAATCCTTGGTTTCTGTTATTTTTATTACTTTAAACTCAGCTTTCCTTTTACTCAAATTGTAGATATTTTTGTATTTCAAGTAAGAGAAAGCTAATCTAACAAAAATCTCAGAAAAAAGTAACCCCCTGAAACCTTTGTTTTGGCAAGCTTTGCTTCCTGATCTGGCTCAGTGCAGGATTAGCTGGGCATCAACGCTGCTGTGGGAGACAGGAGGTAGGATGTGCAGGAGGTGACTTGTCTCTTTGGTAGCAGCCAGTCATTAAACCAGCATTGCCTGGCATGCTGAACCCTTGCATGTAACTGGATGTGACCACAGACCCAAGCGGCAGCGTTTCTGAGACCTGTCTCCTTCCCAGCTTTTGCACTGACAGAGGGAATGCTATTTTTTGAGGAGTGGTGAGATTTTTTTTTTCCAGCCTTCTTTACACCTATATTTTGCTTAGCACATAAAGTGGATGTGAGCTGTTTTAAAGCAGGGGCGTGAGCCAGTTTCTTTAACTACTAGGTTTGCTGGAACCGCAATACAGCTTGAGTTTGTTTTCCTCTCTGGCTGCTATAATTCCTGTATGGAAATAGGGACAATGTGGGTTGTCTCATCCCTGTCAGATGAGCAGAGGAAATTTCTTTATCCCTCTGTTCTTACCAAGAAGAAAAGGCCAGTGAAACTCTTGTGGGAAAAGAAAAATTAAAAACAGTAGAAACTGGGATAAATAACATTATCCTTAACTGTATTGTTTTTTTTCTGTCCCAAGAATTGGGCAAAAATTGTTCTAATCATATGGAAAATACAGGGAGAAAAATAACTGTATTGCTGGTTGTGGTGCTGATAGTTCCAAAATGCTGCGTTATGAAAGGACTAGAATATTTAACTGGGGAAAATGGTTTGACAACATATGGTATGAAGTTGTAGAAATAGTCTGTGAGATAAATGTAGTGGTTGATTGCCAGGGAGAGTTTAAAGAATGGTAACAAAGTGGTATCACATTGCAGTGGATTGAACATAGTTTTTAAGTTATGCATTTTTTTCCCCCTTAACTAAAGTTCAGCTGTTATGAGGTGTAGGCTTGGATCAAACCTTAATTCTGGGATTTTTTTTAAATTTAAAAGTCGCATCAGAGTTACAGATTATTTAATACTTAGGTTAAGAGCAATATATATTTTTTTCTAAATATTCTTGCCAACTCAATTGAACTTGAGATGTTTCATGTAATTTCTATTGTCGGATTTTCTGAAATGTTTGGGCTCAATGTGTATGGCAGACGTGCAGTTGCTGAGTTAGTGTATCCCAACCCACCTTTATTCTGTTTGATTTCAACTGAAGGAGCATGACGTGTGATATGTGTGCTAGCATATCTGTTGATTTTCTACAGCTGCAATATTGGAATTTTACAGGCTGTTTCAGTAATAAAGGTGGTACTCTGTTGTGTATAGTTTGACAAGTTTTATTGCTACTTCATCTTCAACCTTCAACTATTTACATGCGGATGCAGTCCAACATAAAGTGCTTATTTTGTTTAAATACACATAATGGCTTTTGCAAAGAGCATGCAACTAGCCAATAAAGTGTTTCAAAGAGTATAGGTAGATGCATGCATGTAGTTTGTCTACATCTGAAAATAACGCCCATGTGAATCTTAGCAATGTCTAGACTTATTGCTAGTAATTGCAACAGCAGCAATTTGAGGAGGTCTCTTTCTGAGTTGGAGAGCTTTAGAGCTGTTTCAAGGTTTGTGGCAGCCTGGTCAGGCTTTCTGTTTCTTAGTCTTGGATCCCAGAGCCAGGTGTGGATGATGCCCAATGCTACTGGATTATGTCTTTAATTTCTTACTATTAATCAAATTAGTCAAAAAACCCCATACCAACCAAACAAAAAAGCTGCAGGTTCTGATAATTGGCATATTTCTATTATTTATATTCAGTTTCTGGTTTGCTGATTTTGGGGTTTTTTTTTTTGTATGGGTTTTTTTTGGTTTTTTTACTGACAACCTTTCAGGGGATTATTGCAGTATATTTTTGCTGTCATACAGTAACACATTCCTGCTTGAGAGTACTTTCATAGTTGCAGCTCTAAATTAATTTAATCTAGGTGTTCAGTCTTTCACCGTAATATAACTCTGTAATCTTCAAAGCCTGTCGGTGTCTGTTACAGCTCAGTCAGTCTTAACACAATGATTATTGCAATTGAATACCAGCCTTTGTTCCATGCATTGTTCCCACTTACCTCTACTTATTTTCTTAAGCTTATCTACTTGATTCTTGCCACCTTTACTAAGAGAGGAACAGAAATGAGGTTGGGTGGAATCTGGCAAGGTGTCCCTGGCTGACAGTTCTTATCCTAATACCTGCCAAGATTTTCTCTTCCTGATCCTAATACTGCAAAGTGATAATCAGTTTTTATGCAATGCAGACTTGACAAACTTGACTTGTAAAATTAAAATTTAATAAGCAAATAAATGTACATTTATGCTTTGTGCAAATTCTAGTTTCTCTTTTAGGGATATTTAATTTCACAACCACTTACTGCCCAAAAATTCCTGGACTCAGGGCACTTTTAGAAATAGTATTACTTAGCAGTTCAGGTCTTCCCACTATTGCTTACTTCATCGACAGTATAGCTCCCAGGACTGACCTGGAGCGCTTAAGGTGTGGGTAAAGTGTTGCAGGGCAATAATCTCAGATATGAGGCAGGGCTGATGTTGAAGCCCGCAGCATCTTTACTAGCCACTCCCAAATCTACCAAAACCCTTCTAAAAGGTGTGGTTGTAATCCAGTCTAAACTCATCTAAACCCTGGCTGTCACCCTTCCGCCCATCCCTTTGTGCTTCCCTCTGTGCTCAGTCACTGTTTTGGGGATCTGAATTGAATAGACATCTAATCACCTCCTATTTTTCTTTTCTTTGAGGATTAATTCTTTTGCTGGTCATTTTCCTGAATCGGCTCTCCACATGACTGCATAAATGCTGGTGCCTATATGAGTTAGGGTGGGATCATATGCAGAGATTTAGGATAATGGGACTGTGGCACCCCAAACTTGATGATCAGTGATGAAGCTGGTTTGGAAGCATGCTGTGAGGTGCTTGAGAGTTGACTTGTGCCATCATACTAGCAAGTGTTCTGGTACACTGGCATCCATTCTGCATGAGTGTTTTCTAAATCTTAGAGCCCTGTGTGCAGACACATGTTTGTTGCTGTGCCATCACTAGTCAGGTTCTGTGTCTCTTCATAGTACAAACCAGATTGCATCGCAGACCTTGTCTAATTGTTCTGTGAGCATGTAGTAGCTATGTTTGAATACTTTTGTGTCTAAATTCTTGTTTACAGAGGATGGCTCCTTTACCTTCTTTTCTGAATGTGTGCTAGCAGATGTGAGGTAACTGTATTTTACCAGATATGCTGTGGCTGTAGTCTGTGAATTGAGCTGCATTGGGATGAGTTTGACCCCTCCCATCAGGTTATTTCTGTTGTCAAATGATCCGCTGCCTGTAATTTGTCTTGCATAACAAAATACTGCTAGATTATATTTTTTTTTTCCCTCCACGTTCTTAACACGCTTCTTATTTGCTTTTAAGTGGTATTTCCATCCCTGTTTGATTTTCCCAAGAAGCTGAACCTGTTCCTTTGGGGTAGGAGAGAGCGAGGCTGCATTCTAGTAATCTATCTGATAGAGCTCAGCACAGCAGCCATGTGACCAGGTTCAATGACGGTCATGCTGATGTACAACATAGTTAAAATTGTGTGTGTATTTGCTTTATGTAGTAAGCTCGATGCTGTATACCACTTTGTGGCTAGAACCAGTCTGAAAAAGTTCAGCTTCCTTTCAAAGCCTGTCTCTGTGGCTGCCACGGTCATGCAAGTATTTAGTCGGGTATAACTCGGTCACCTGAATAGGTTAAATTATGCATGTGCTTAAGTGACACATGATTGGAGCCTAAAAATACCAGTTGTGTAATTACAGAACTGTTAATCAAGTCTCTGTTCAATTATAACAATCAGTTAATCTACAAGAGTAGGTGCAGTTAATGATGTTTTAAATGTCAAAGTCTTACCAGTTTCTCCGGTGTTCTCTAGCTGCAGTTCTATCTGAACTGTAGCTTGCAGAATTCTGATAAACAGCAAATTTGATAAATTTTGAACTGAAGGCATGAGAATAATACATGGCTGAGGGTGATCTTCTGGCAAAAAAGTTTGAGTGTGATTGATCTTGAAGGAATTCCTGTTTATGGTAGTAAACTTGCCCTAGTGAGAGAGTAATGAGTCATCGATACCATAGCTGACATCCTGGACAACTTTCTAGGAACTTAGCATCATCTGGCATTGCAAGGCCTCTGGATGTGGAACTAGTTGGAAGAGGCTCGCTCCTCCTGATTTCACAAGCTGTAGTTTGCCGACTCCTTAATTACTCTGCTGAAAGTGTTTATGGGGTTATATGGGAGACCAGCCCGTGTGGCAGCCCGGCGAGCGCTTACCTTGGCCAATGTGAGGGGCACTGAGCAAAGCTGTGGAGGTTGGGACGGACATAAAACTCTTAAACTGGCATTTACTGGCTTCGCAGCCAGAGGCATTGAAAAGCAGAAATATCCCCTTAACTAACCTTTGTCCTTTTGCTTTGTGCCAACTTCAGATTTATGCCCTTGCCTTGTTAAGCAATTGGTCTGTCTCATTCTTGGTTTCTTTATAAAAACCTTATGCAGAAAAATCCTTTTTAAGTTTTCAACTGTAGGAAGAAAGCAGTTTGTATTCTTGCAGTTTTCCATGTAAATCCTACCTCTGTGTGTGTAACTCGGGGACTCTTCACTGTTAAATTCGCTGTAATTGTTTTAAACGCATTAGTGAAACAATGTGGTCTTTTTATATTGTTTATATAGGGGAAAGAGGACAGAAAACACTCATCATGGTTGTCCTGGTTTAAGCTGCCAGCTAGTGTTACAGGTAAACGTTCTGCAGCAATGAAGGCTGCTAACAAATGAGTCATTGTTTGAATGCATCAGTCTTTGTGCTTAGTGTTCTGGAGCCCACGAGAGAAATACTTGGTACTAGTATAATCACAGACTTTGCTGGACAGCACAATGCAGTAAACTTTGAGCTGCACTTTCCTCCTGGCATAAAAAGTGTAAAAGACTGAAGCTTTTCTGCCTCCAGAAGCAAACTGTTTCCAGGTTGTAGAAAAATATTATCTGTTCATATGCATGTAGACCATCTGAGGAATACAGGTAGACTTTGCAGAGGGGGGAGGATTATTCATGGAAAGCTAATTAGGCAGTGGAGTCCCTAGGCTTACTCAGTGGAGACTGGGGGCGATTCAGAGCAGTTCTTTTCTGTCTGCAGGGAGGATGCAGGAAAATTAGTACTGCTGAGATAAGGTTAGTCTTTTTGACTGTCCTCTTGGGTGTCATTACTGGATTTTTCAGGGTTTTCTGAGAGATGTAAAGATCCTGAATGTAGGACACATAAAATAGTTTGTAATTAACATGTTAGGAGTTAGTTGGGTTTTAATTATACTGCGAATGAGAGAAAAACATGTTCAGTGCCAGATGAGAATGAATACTATTCTTAAACCCAGGGTATCGGCTCACCCAAAACGTAACCTTAGGCAATGTGTTCTTGCTTCATTGGCTGCTCTCCGAGAAATAAAGAAATACTGTCTTAGCTTCCTTTCCTTCCTGAACATCAGGATACAGGTGCTTAAAAAGAATGCATTTTTGTGTGACAGATCTGTAGTCTTTTCCTGGATGCTTAGAGTAACTGTGCTTTGGGGGATTATTTTTGTGTACCTTGACAGTATGCTTAGATCAGCTCAGCTGTTTTGCTAACCCAGTATCTTGCTGCTGCTGAAGGGGATGTCCTACTTCCCTTGTTCCCACTCTGTTCATGGCCTTGTGGTCCTTTCCTGTGCCTTAGTTTTCTGCCCAGTTTGCATTAGAATCTGTTAGTTTTGGCAACAAAGATACCAGCTCTTTTTTCCTAGAAGTAATGTTGCATTGGTTTAGGGAGTTCAGTCAACTCAAGAAGTGACTAGTACACAGCTCCTGGTGGGAGGGAAGTGGCAGGAGAACCGGTGGGAGGGCAGAGGAGTAACTTGCAAAGCTTGTCTTCTCTGACTGAACCCTCACTGTATAATTCGATGAATTGCATCTTGTAAAGAAAATATTTCCCCTGTGTATCTTGGCTTTGCTGTTGCCAGGACCTCCACCTCCTTAGTGTTGTCTTTTGTTTCTCTAGAATGATAGTCTTCACTCCTTTCCCCTAGTAGGCCATCAAGGAGCCCGAGGTAGAACTCCAGTAAAGCTTTGGCAGGCTTTTGTGCCACATACCACTCAGGATTGGTGAGTTTTACTGGAAGTGAACATGCTGAAGAAATGATGATAAAAAATAAAGTATCTACGAACTGCAGTTGGTGTTGTGATCTCTCAATATCATTTAATTAGTGTTGCACCTGCCTTGCAAAACCAAAAGGTTGCTTAATCATATATTTGATTTCTGAGTGATTGTTTAGGCATATGGTACTTAACAGAGATATGTTGCAGGTAGTTTAGTTCTGTGGGTAACCTGCAGTTCTGCATGAACATTTAGTGAGAGAGCTGAAAACCTGTGTTTTTTTCAGTCAGCGTAAGTAGAGGACACCTATATTACTGTTTAATAAACACAAGTTAAGAGATAAGATTGAGACAGTAAAATGTACGTCCTAGTGAACTACCTGCATTGTTTCATTATATTTTCAGTTAGTGAACAGTCATTTGGAATGGATCTCTATGTTTAATAAAGTTTCACTTTTTTCTGCTTGAGTTGATTTTCCTTTTATCAAATATATTTAGATTTCTTTGCTAGACCAAAAAGTGAGTTTTTGTCCCCACAGATTATTCTGCTTTTTTGTTGTTACTGTCCAACTTGATCAGAGTATTTCAAGTCCACACAAATATTTGATAAGAGTTTTCTGCTTTTGATTTGGGATCTGAATGCTCAGCATGGGGATTCAAGCTTGCTGAGGCCACCCTATAAGACTAGGATAAGAGAAATACCAAGAGACATTCTTCTGTTTCCCTCTACATTAGAACTAGCCAGACCTTGGTTTAAATTGGTAGCTGGGCATTAGGATCTCTGTGCTTGTATCTTAATTAGCATTGCTGTGTGCATGTGAAGGATGGTGTGGTAGGAAGCTTTGTAGTGCTTTTGGTAAATGGTGCAGTAAAATGTACTTTTTAGCAGCCCAGGTATTGACTTGGAGATAAAATGAATAACTTTAAGCTCTTTCACAATACATGCACTGTGTAAGTTTTACAGCTCTTCTTGTAATAATTGATGAAGAGGGATGCAGGAGTGTAGTTGAGACTTTGAAAACTGCTAATAATAAAAAGATTGAATGCTAATGATGAAATCAGTGTAAAAGAATATTTCAGTGGTCAGAATGAGGTTGTGATGGAGAGCTCAATTTTTATGTTAAACTAGTCTTCAGAGATCAACAAAATAAGACACAGCAGCTCAAAAACTTGTTTGTTGCCCTCAAAAAAGGAGGGTGGAAATTTTTGCCTTAATAAGCATGGTATATTACATCAAACAGTAATTAGCTGCTTTCACATTTGTCTAAATAAACCCAGCTAAGTTTCATCTTTGCACTTTTCTAGAGTAAACAGAAACTATTTAAATAGTTTTAGTGGGGAACTTTTATCTTCTGATAAGGTACATGGATGCCTCTAGAATGCTGTCAGGCTACTTGTGTCCTGAGATGAGGGCTGTAGTCAACAAACACTGTTGAGCAACTGCGGACCTAGCTAGCTCTGTCAGGAGACCTTTGTCTTGACAGGCAATGAAAGTGTAGTCGAATCCAGTAGCTCTTTGTTAGTGAGCTGAATTTAAAAATGCTTAAGTCTACAATTCTACAGCAGGAGAACAATACTATAGTGAATTCTTGTTCAGTCTTGTTCTTCTTGCAGCTCATCCTACTTTCTCCATCCTATTCTAATCTCCCAAGAATTCTGGTCACTCTGGAGAGTTGGTCAACACGTTCACTTCCTCCACTATAGCCAGCAAATATTGGCATGTTGACATGTGCTTACGTATGCTGGTGTGGTTTAGCCCCAGCCGGCAGCTGAACACCATGCAGCTGCTCACTTGCTGTTGATGACCACCTGAATCCCAACCACAGCACTACAGTAGCTACTAGAAAGAAAATTAACTCTACCCTAAACGAAACCAGGACAGTGGGCTGGGACAACGTGGGGAGTAAGGGCTAAGGCAACTTCCTTCATCACACCTCCATGATCCTGTCTGTGAGTTACACACCTATTCCTTTTACCAAGGAAGTGAAGGCAGGCCAGGGGTTGTATGACTGACTTCTGTCTCCCTCTAACATTAGGTCCAATGCTGATATTTTAATATTAGCCTGGTGCCAGCCTCATTTTCTGCTCTGAGATGACTTTTGTAACTGGCACAAAGTGATTTATTTTTTTATTATTACTATTTTTATTTACCGGTACTGACTGTTAAAATGAACAAAATTCCAAAACTCTTTCAGGTGGTTCTTTCATAGTGTGTTTACTTGGAGGGCTTGTTTCCTAGTGTTAGTAGCTTTGATTATAAAAATAAATTGTCGTTCCTTGATACTGCATCTAAAGATAAGTTACTTGAAATCTCATCGTCCTTAGTAGTGATCTGGTGCTATCACCTATTTCACATGCCCACCAGTGTGTTCGCTTGTTCTTCCCTCTCACCTATGCTCTTTAGAGAAATGTTATTGATGTAACAATTTAAATGTGGGGATCAGGCTTTCTGGTTTTTTGTTGGGTTGGTTTTGGGTTTTTTTAAGATACTCAAAGGGTCATTGGTGGCAAGCTATGTTAAAAATCCCGTAGTGATAACAAGTTTCCATTGCTCTAGTGAGTTAATAATAGCCTCCTTAAGTCAGCAGGCACCAAAATCTTTGCTGTGATGATAGAGAACTACCTTTCTTTGTATGACATTAAAAATAAGTCAGATCTGTAAATGGAACAGGCTAAGAAAGTGGTAGAGCAAGACCAACAGCATCCACCCTTTCAGCTTGCTTTTGTAGTTGTAATGTGCTTCAGCACATAATGCATTAATCAGATGTTCATGCACTTCATGAACCAGAAAGGCAAGATCTACTTCAAATCTGCAGCTCAAGTAAAGCTAAAATAGATGCTTTGCATCAGGTGAAGTCAACTTGCAACCTGTATGCTGTCTATGGATAGCAGGTGCCAGAGCTGAGCTTTTTTCATCTGTGAGCAAATGGGAAGCCAGTAGAGGGTAGGATTAATCATTTGGCTGGTTGCTGGAGCCTTTTTTTTCCCTGCTTTATTTCCAGAGGTGGCTACCACTAACTTGTCTCTCACATCTGTGATTTGTGTTCCCTATGTGATGTGGAAGGGACTGGAAGTTGCTTGGGAAGGACAGCCAACAGATACAGGCTATGCGAGTTGTTTATCCTCTGAAAGCATTCCCCAAGGCTCATTCCTTCCAAAAATAAACCCAGAGTTGATGAACAGGCAATCCTGTGTGGCACATGCACAGTAAGCCCAGCACTTGCCAGAAATGTTGGGTATGAACCAAACCAATTCTTTCATGTGGAGTAAATCATAGAATCATAGAATATCTTGAGTTGGAAGGGACCCATAAAGATCCTCGAGTCCAACTCCTAAATCTGATGAGCCGAGAAGTGCAGAGGTTTTAGCAGCTGTGTGCAGTGTGTCCCACCACCCCCTATGGAAAGGACCAGGTTGAGTGGCCATCCTTGATACCCACAGAAATTCTTTGACCCACTTGAAAAGGTTTGGCACCATTTCTGTTGTGTGGTGGTAAGTAGGTATGCAGACTGCCTTCCTGCTTGTCTTATTTAAGAGTGTGTAGGCTTGCAATCTGCATCAGCAGTAAGATTAGAATGCAGACTGCAGCTAAATCGGTGTTGAGAGGGGTGAAGAGGATGCAGACTGTACAACTGTATTACTGTAGGTAAGAAAGGAAAAGTAGGTTGTGTGTTTAAAAATGTAAGAGATTTGGGATTGGTTTACGTTGGTGATGTGACATAGTTAAAGAAGGGCTTTAAACAAGGGACCCTGGCAAAATGTAGCAGGCACTGTGTGAGAGGTTTGAAAGCATTCCGATGTACTTTTGCTATGTATTATTTTGGAATATCTCATTTGAACTAAGTGGTATTAGAATTTAAAATGTGACTGAAAAGCTGTAGTTGTATTTTCCTTGCAGTTACAATCACATACTCTCTTTGTGTCCTTTTCTTTCAACCACGATTCGAAGTCTTAGGGGGTAAAGACTTATTTCCATCTCTCTTGAAATCTCAGTGGGCTAATTCAATGTTTCTTGCATCCAGTTCATAGCTTTGGTATATGTTTTAAAATACTTTATGGAATGCATCTAAAATTGATTGATCAGGGAGCTCACAGAAGGTAATTTATAGATTCTTTAGAAGGGCTAAAAATTTTAACCTTGTTATTTCATTAGTCAGGAGGATTTCAAGGGTAACTTGAAATCAATTTACTTATTCCAGTTTACAGTAGTGAAATTGGTTTACCTTACTTAGTGTTTTTGTTTTCCTACTGAAATTCCCAATTCTGTTGATGAAAGTTGGGAAATAAAAAATAAAATACATTCCTCTGTCTCCAGGATACTCTGCTTTTCTGAAGCACTGTTCAGGAACAGTGTGCCATCTGCTGTGCTGACAGTCTTCAAGAGTTTCTGGCTTTGGCAAATTTAATTACTGTATCTGTTAATTGGACATTTAACTCTGGAGGTATTTATTGTTCTCAGTGAAGAAAGTCATTTTCAAATTACACCAGTGTGCGTGTGTCTTCTGAAATCAACTGATATTCCAGTGTCACCTGAGATCTCACATACTGTAGAATCAGTTGTGAAATATTTCCTAGGGACATCTTAAGTTGTTTTCTTTTTGTTTTTTTTAATGGCTGAGATGGATGGTGTATGCATTTTAAGATTTAATGCTTTCTAAAAAGGAAGAGTAATTTTATGACTTGTCTAACTGCACAACAGCATGTAACTTGACACGGATGTTAAACCAGCAATGTTTTAAAAAATTATTCAAAAATACACTGGGTTCACTCTGAATTTTCCCCTGAAAGGCCTATGTTGCAATTAGAAGATAACTTTCCCAATAATGTGGGTAGAGTGCATTGAGTGAATGTAATAAAAATGTCACCAAAAATATTAGGCCTTCGGGTTATATCTGGGCCCATCAGATTTAAAAATAACTTCAGAATGTTACATTCATTGCATGAGTTTATGGTCTTCTGAATTAAATGAATCTTAAAAAAAAAAATAAAAAAATTCCCTGGTCACCTCAACTTAGATTTATGATTATTTGGTGAGACAATTGTCCCAGAAGCATCCTGTTGGCTCCATTGGAATAACTGCTTTCAAGTTTGGGAGTGCTGTAAAAATCCCTTTTGACAAATCCCAAATATTCTTTGCATCCAAAACTGCATGTGGATTTCTTGAGTTTGGTGGCCACTGCCTTACGTCAGAGAAGAACTTGATGAAACAATAGGCACTCTGTTAAGAGACCTGGATTGCTGTGAAAACTGTTCAGAGCAAATCTCCTGAACTGTTCAATAAAGAATAGGATTGTTGAAGGTTTGTTTTCGGCACTAAAGGAGCCATTGATGTGAAGATTGGTATCATTGCTTGCTGGCTCATTTGAGGTCTGCTTCTGAATACAGTGTGAAGGAGAATCAACAGAAGACTTTCTCTGCCCTTTTAC